>MDKI01092008.1:0-25979 GCA_005239505.1 Nicotiana paniculata | reverse complement strand
TCAATATATATCAAAGGAACTCAACCCAATCGAAAACTATCAAATTATACAAGAATCTCGAAACTCGACCAAACCCGAGCCCTGGACCCACATCTTGGAATTAGATAAAATTTGCATCATTAGAATCCTCGTCCTCCCACGATTCTATACATACCAAGAACACTAAAATCGGACCACAATTTCCCACTCAAATCCTCAAAAGAAAAATCAATTTCTCATGCACCCTTCTTCCCCAATTTCGGTTTAATTCCAGCAAATTCTACGGTTTAATTACTTAGAAATCGACATATAAACGAGTTATGAAGTTCAAAACCTTACCTCCAAGTGAATCCCTTCCATTTCCTCTTCAACCCTCTCAAAAGTGCTCCCAACTCGTCAACAATGGTGGAAAAATGAGCTATTTTCTCACAAATGGCCTTTTAAAACATTCTGCCCAGCCATTAAATTTTCTTCACTACGAACGCGACCCTTGGCACGCGATCGCGATTCACAGACCAAACAATCAATGCGATTGCATACCAATACATGCGATCGCATAGAAAAATTCTCCACCCCACACGCGTGCCTCAAAATACTCTACGCGATCGCAGAAATACCCACGCGATCGCACTGCCTTTCCTGACCAACCTATGCGATCGCAATCCTAACCACGCGATCTCATAGAGAAAAATTCCTGCCCCACTCTTTTACTCTACGCGATCGCAAACATCCTCCCGCGATTGCGTAAAAGGAAACCAGAACCTCACACCAGCAAAAATCTTCCTAGTTTTCAAGCCAAGAGTTGGTCCGTTAACCACCCGAAACACACCCGAGGCCCTCGACACCTCAACAAAACGTACCAACATATCCCATAACATCATTCAAACTTAGTCGAGCCTTCGAAACACCAAAAACAACACAAAAACACCAAAATTACATCAAATTCAAGCCTATGAACTTTGAAACTTCCTAATTTCGCCAACGACGCCGAAACCAACCAAAACACCTCCGATTGACCTGAAATTTTGCACACATACTCAAAATGACATTACGGACCTGTTCCAACTTCCGGAATTCCTTTCCGACCCCGATAGCTATTTTCCACTGCCGACCGAAAATCGCCAAAAACTAACTTTCGCCATTTCAAGCCCAATTCTACACCGGACATCAAAACTCCATTCCTAACACACTCCTAAGTCCCAATTCACCTAACAAAACCATCTGAACCATAAAATCCGCATTCCGAGGTCGTTCACCAAACCAACTGACCCAACACAACATAAACATGCTAGCAATATATGACAAATGCAGAAATAGGGGAAACGGGGCTAAACTTTCGGAATGACCGACCGGGTCGTTACAGGATCCCTCGATACTTCATAATTCCCGATGACTCCGACGCCACCAAGTCAACGGTCAAAGAGCTAGAACATGCCATACTGATCGAACATCTGCCCGAACGAAAGGTATACCTGGGCACGGGGTTAACCCCTAGCTCAGGAAAAAACTTATTCAATTCCTTTTAGCTAACATGGATTGCTTTGCTATGTCCCATCTCAATATGACAGGGATCCCACCGGAAATCACTACCCATAAACTAAGACTGGACCCCAGGTCTCATCCGGTGAAGCAAAAAAGGAGGCCCCAGTCCGAGGTTAAGCATGCCTTCGTCAAGGACGAGGTAACCAAACTTCTCAAAATAGGATCCATTCGAGAAGTAAAGTATCTCGAATGGTTAGCAAACGCAGTGGTAGTCCCTAAGAAGGGAAATAAACTTAGAATGTATGTATATTATAAAGACCTAAAATAAGGCATGCCCTAAGGATTCTTTTCCTTTTCCTAATATTATGATCGATGCCACAGCCATCCAAGAGATTCTCAGTTTTCTTGATGCCTACTCTGGGTACAACCAAATATAGATGAACCCCGGACGATCAGGAGAAGACCTTGTTTATCACTAAGTACGGCACCACTATTATAATGTAATGTCATTCGGACCAAAAATTGCTGGTGCAACTTATCAACGCCTAGTAAACCAAATGTTCGAAGAACAAATATGAAAATTAATGGAAGTTTTATATTGATGACAAGTTGGTTAAGTCCCTGCGAGCAGAGGACCATTTGAAGCATTTGCAGGAAACTTTCGATATACTGAAGATGTACAACATGAAGCTCAACCCAGAAAAATATGCATTCGGGGTCGGCTCATGTAAGTTTCTTGTCTTCATGGTATCCAATCTAGGGATCGAGATCAACCCCGATAAAATTAAAGTTATCGAGGACATCATGGTAGTAGATAATGTAAAGGTCATTCAGAGGATAATGGGGCGCATAGCCTCCCTATGGAAAATCATTTCGAGATCCTCAAATAGGAGTCACCAATTCTTCTCGTTACTAAAGAAGAAGAAGAATTTTATGTGGACTCCGGAATGCCAACATGACTTGGAGGAGATAAAGTGGTACTTATCAATCCCGCCGCTGCTTCACACTCCAAAAAGGACGAGCAACTTTACTTGTATTTAGTAGTCTCGGAGATAGCGATAAGTGGGCTCTTGGTCCGAGAAGAACAAGGTACACAATTCCTTGTCTATTATGTTAATCGGACCTTAGGTGAGGCCGAGACTAGATATCCTTACTTAGAAAAATTAGCGCTTGCTAAAATAAGCACCTCTAGGAAACTAAAACCATATTTTCATTTTCATCCAATATGTGTTGTAACAACTTATCCACTTCGAAATATTTTGCACAAACCCGAGCTTTCCGGTCGATTGGCCAAATGGGACATAGAAATCAGTGAGTACGATATTAAACATCGACCCTGGACAGCCATCAAGTCTCAAATCATGGAAGACTTCGTTGATGACTTTACGCCGGCCCTCGTACCCGAGGTTGAAAGGGAAATGTTAATAAAATTGGGTACATCCTCGGGAGTCTGGACCCTCTTTATGGATGGTGCTTCGAATCCAAGAGGGTTCGGGCTAGGCATATTACTAAAACCACCCACAGGTAACGTAGTTAGACAATCTATCACGACTACAAAATTGACTAACAATGAGGTGGAATATGAGGGCATGATTGCAGGTCTCGAATTAGCTAAAAGCTTGGGAGCGGAGGTTATTGAGGCCAAGTGTGATTCCCTACTCGTGGTAAACCAAGTTAACAGGACCTTTAAAGCCTGAGAAGACCGAATGCAGAGATAATCGGATAAACTATAGGTGACTCTACATCGATTGAAGGAATGGACCTTGCAGCATGTACCTCGAGGTTATAATAGTGAGGCCGATGCCCTCGCAAACTTGGGGTCCCCGGTCAAAGACGACGAACTCAATTTAGGGGCTGTTTTACAACTCACGAGATCGGTGATCAAAGAAGGTCATGCCGAAATAAACTCCACAAGTTTGACTTGGGATTGGAGAAACAAATGCGTGGAGTACTTAAAGAATGGGAAGTTGCCATCAGATCCAAAGGAGTCGAGAGCTTTACGTATGAAGGCAACATGATTCACCTTGTCCAAAGGCGTAACATTGTTCAGAATGATGCTCGATGGCCTGTTAGCCATATGTCTGGGACCGAGAGATATTGAATACGTCCTAAGGGAAGTCCATGAGGGAACTTGCGGAAATCATTCAGGTGCCGAATCATTGGTCCACAAAGTGATCAGAGCCGGGTACTACTAGATCAACATGAAGAAAGATGCAAAGGACTTCGTTCGAAAATGCAACAAATGCCAAAGGCATCTACCAATGTTTCATCAACCCAGGGAACTCCTCCATTCGGTCTTATCCCCATGGCCGTTCATGAAGTGGGGGATGGACATCGTCATCCCTCTTCCATCGGCCCCAGGTAAAACTCAGTTTATTTTATTTATGACTGATTAATTCTCTAACTGGGTTCAAACACATGCTTTCTAGAAAGTCAGAGAAAAAGAGTTCATAGACTTTATTTGGGACAACATCATATGTCGATTTGGGATACCCTCCGAGATTGTGTGTGATAATGGAAAGCATTTCATCGGCATCAAGGTGACTAAATTTCTCGAAGATCACAAGATTAAAAGGATCCTATCAACGCCTTATCACCCCAGCGAAAACGGACAAGCCGAATCGACCAATAAAACCATCATCCAAAATCTTAAGAAGAGATTGACCGACGCCAAAGGGAAATGGAGGGAAATACTACCCAAGGTTCTATGGGTATGCCACACAACATCGAAATCTATTATCGGAGCAACACCGTTCTCGTTATTTTATGGTGCTGAAGCTCTAATCCCGGCCGAGGTCGGAGAACCTAGCATTGGGTTCCGATATGCAAGAGAAGAGTCAAATAATGAGGCTATGAATACGAGCCTAGAATTGTTGGATGAAAGACGCGTTGGCCGCCCAAAAATAGCGGATCAAAAGGTACTAGAATCGAAGAGACAATCTTCGACAGTTTAATGTCGGTGACTTGGTGCTAAGAAAAGTCACCCTCAACACCCGAAATCCGAATGAAGGAAAACTGGGAATGACCATACCAGATTCTCGAAGTCACCGGAAAAGGATCCTACTAGCTCAGAACGATGAACGGGGAACAACTACCGAGCAATTGGAACATATCACACCTAAAATGTTACTACTACTAAGGTACGACCCCCTTTCCATTTTAATTTCCATTTTAGACTAACTCTTGCAGGTTGTCAACCAAGAACGATGATGGATTTTTTGACACGAAGTCTTTAGGTCTTAAAGCACGCATTGCACTCTTTTTTCCTTAGACCGATTTTGTCTCAAATGGGTATTCCAGCGAGGTTCTTAATGAGGCAACCATGGATCGTGCTAACTTAGAACAATTCAACAGCATTTGAGGCTCCTTTGCAATCAACCTCGAATACTGGGGGAATTTCTCTCGAATGTCAACTTTGTTGCGAGAAAATTACTTCACAATAACGGGGTCTCGATAGGTAAAATTTTGTAAGGGCCAAACGGTCAAACAAACCGTGCCCGGATAGGTTGCTCGCGCCCCAACATAGAATATGTACACATGTATAATCATTTTTCGCAAGAATAAAGAGAAATATTTTTCCTTGCCAATATTTCATGCCTTAGAAATATTTTTTCTACTTTACAATTCCATATTGTCGATTTATTATGGCAACGGTCCAGAGTTCGGATAATCACTCCCACACTCGGGGACTGCCGTCCGAAAAGTAAATTCGAACAAGATCAAAATATTGAAACATCAAGGTCATAAGACCTTTTAGGCAACCCTCGAATTTTAAAGTCTGCGGCCACCCCACTCGGGGACTATTACTTTGGGCAAACTCAAAGCAAACGGGAAAATAAACCCAACGGGAAGATCCCGTATTAAGAGGCTACAACCGAATTAACACGGTTCGGGGACATCCGAATTTCGTAACAAAATAGGCCTTCAAATCCTTTCATAACCCATTTTAAATGCTACCCCTGACAAAGTCATAATAGGCTTCGATAACATCGAGCCTCAAAAACTCTAATGAATGCAAAAGTTGTTAGAACTCTCGAACTATTTCTTATTATTTCATGCTAAGGCATTCCAAGTTTCATAAATACGAATGATAAAAACTTTTTTGAGCCGAAAAGGGTAGAAAGCCTTACATATATAAACAATCTTTTAACAATGTAAGGGGTGCTTTTACTTCGAGTTCGAGAGATCATTCTCGCTCAACTAGAAAACCTAAGGGTTACCTTATCTCGAGTTCGAGCAGGCCCTCGCTCGATCATAAAGCCTAAAGGCTACATTGATTCGGTTTCAAACAAATCGGACACGACTTCATTATTTTATAAGACATTTCGAATTTTGAAAAAGGGAAGAAAGGTTATATATATATATATATACTTCAGAAATTAGTTACAAAGGCAACACAACTCGATGAAAATTCTTTACAACGGCCCAAAAGCGGCCCCAAAAAAAAGTACAAAAAGAAAAAAGTAAAAATACACTAAGTCCTAAGAGGCTTGGTCTCCATCGTATGCAGTATCTTCGTCCTCAAAATCTTCTTCTCCGAACTCACTGAGGCCGTCGGAGTCATCTTCGGGGAAGATCAGCTTCCGAGCCTAATTTTCTTCTGCTCGGGCATTGTCAATCTCGATCGTAATGTTGAAGTCTTGGGCTTGAGCATCCTCGAGGGCCTCCTTTCGAGCTTTCCACTTCGTATGGTCGATCATGCTTTTGGATTTGGTCTGGATGGCCTCGACGTTGATTTTGAACTGGGCCACCATTTCATCAGCCTTGATGCCGGCCTCGGCCACCTCAGAATTGGCCTCCTCGAGCTTGTTGACGGCTGAATCCAGTTGAGACTGAAGCTCTTTAATCTTCTCGGTCTGCACTGAGTTTTTCTCTTTCTCAACTCGAAGCTGAGTCTCAGCCGAATCCAATTGTGCCTAGACAATATCTCTCATCGTGACCAAGATATCCATGTTTCCTTTGAAAACCTTGGCCTCGGCCTGTACATCATCCACCTGCTTGCTGAGCCGATCGATCTGCTCAAGCCTCTGTCGGATCTTCGGAATTGGGTCATTAGTTGTTATCTTTAATTCAGCTTCACTATCATGGAGCATTCAGAATACCTGTTCGGCCATATCGGTGTGCTCATACCGGGCTACAACCAAATCGGCCTGGAGTCTTTCACTGAGGAGCCTATAAGTATCACTCTTCTCAATCCTTGTGCTCCTCTCGGACTCTGACAAAGGCTTCGTGGTGCAGCGCCGAAGCCTACAAGTAAGGGAAAAAGTGTTAGGAGGAATCTACAAATACAAAGAAAGTAAGGAAAAGTTTTGAAGGTTATGCGATTTAGTGCGTGTTGGGCCTCGTTGAATAAGAAGGCGACCCCCACGACATTCATCAGCGCTTGATCCTTTTCGGTCATCAAGCCTTTCAGATAGCTGGTGACCCCGACTGGGGGGGAGGGGGGGAGAAAACTCGAGCATCTTCAGGGACGGTCAGCACCAGATATTGTTTGCGGTTAGGGTTGGCACTTGGAGCCAGAAATTGGTCTACCAGCCTCGAGCTTGATGGAGATTCAGTGGCTCCGGGCGATGATACCTTCCCCGGCACTGATAAGTCGCCAAACCTAGGGATCTCCTCGGAAGTAGCCGCTTCGATCCTGTCAAAGAAACCATGAAGATTGACCCACTGACCTTCCAGCATGTTGGCCTCTCGAATCGTGGAATCTGAAATTTGGGGGGAATCAGAAATGTTGACCACCCCAAGCTCGATGTTACACCCCATGTTTTTATGCGTGGAAGTACACCATAAGTAAATTGATATAAGCTTGGAAATAAGATGTTACATTCCGCATTTTCGTATGTTAAAAGTTTCATCGTAAGAAAATCGATGTAAGCTCGGGAATGAGATTATTTTGAGGTTATAAGTATTATGCTATTTAAAACAAGTAATAAGTAAATTTGTGCAGGTTAGAGGGTAAGCAAATCGAAGAAAGTGAGTAGTATTTTAAGTAATTTGAGATAATTCTTAAATATGTAGATAAGTGGGTAATTAATGATTTTGGTGGGAGATTAGCTAATTAATGATAATATTGGATAAGTTTAAAGAACCTCCTAACGTTACAGCAAAGGCCATTAGGTAAGTGTGACTCTTAAGGTCATATAATAAGGTGGCTCTTTTTGAGGACTTTGTGGCCAAGTCATCCTTATCAAGTGGGGGCCCACAAAACCAACAATTTTAAGAGATTCCTTACCTCATTAAGGTGATGCTAAGCTTACGGATGGAGTTCAAGCAATTTGTTTGAAACTTCATGATACGATAAAGCGTGAGATTCGCGATTCTAAGGGAGTATGGTGCAATCTTTCTCAAGAATGTCATACGAATTTTTCCTTACTTCAATCTGTCGTTACGTGATTTGTCGCAATTGAGGCGTGTTAGAGGGATTGTTAAGAGAATCGGCTCAGGTATGTTAAGGCTATCCCTTATTTCCTTTTGGCATGATCCATACGATACAAACGAAATGAGCAAATGCACAACTTTCATAAATGACTCTATTCATAGAAATACTAGAGATTCCTGTGTTCTTGATTCCCCATGTGTCCTATTGTTCTATCATTTGTTCATGGGTCTCAAAAAGATATGTAAGTTGATAAAGTTTATTTCATGATATCAATCAAAGGCATAATGGTCTTATGACGTTGTGAGAGATTTTATTGACGTACTTCTCATGCATTGCATTCATTTATACATGTACATTGACCCATGAACAGATGGTGTTATATACATGTATATATATGTATATGGGATATGGGAAAAGGTTACGTCGTTATATACGCACCACCACCTAATCAGCTGGTATACGTTGATGATTTTCCCACAGTGGCCGAGATGATATGAGGGGATGCTCTCTGACGCTTGATGATGTTATGTAAGCATATACCTATGCATTGTATGACATTTATACATATATGCATGGCATTATAAATATTAAATGATTCAGAGTTATTCAGACTTACATGTTGAGTATTTTACTCCATGTTTCTCTCATGTCTAATATTTACTGATTTTCATTCCTTACATACTCGGTACATTATTTGTACTGACATACCTTTTGCCTGGGGATGCTGTGTTTCATGCCCGCAGGTCCCGATAGACAGGTTGAGAGTCCTCCAAGTAGGATATCAGCTCAGCGGAAGATGTTGGTACGCTCCATTTGCTCCGGAGTTGCTTATTTGATTAGTATGATTTGGACATGTATTGATTAGTATGACGGAGACCTATACCGACCTTTATGGCATTTATCTACTCTTAGAGGCTTGTAGACATATGTCATGTATATGAAATATTGTATGGCCTTGTCGGCCTATGTTCAGTGTACGAGTGATTATTTTGGCCTTATAGGCATGTATGTCATATGTATAAGTTTGTATTACATGTTGGGTAGTCCTATTTCGAGTGTTCCCTCATGTTTCACTCTAGTTCTCTCACAGCAGCCTTTCCGTTTCATTTACATATGATAGTATGATATGAAAGATACGTTATGTTGGTACTCAGTTGAGTAAGGTACCGGGTGCCCGTCGCGGCCCATCAGTTTGGGTCGTGACAAAAGTGGTATTAGAGCAGCCATGTCCTAGGGAGTCTACAAGCTGTGTCTAGTAGAGTCTTGTTTATGGGTGTGTTGTGCACCACACTTATAAGCAGGAGGCTACAGGGCATTTAAGACTGCCACTCTTTCTTCTTACTCTAGATCGTGTGGTAGAGCTCAGTTGTAAGAACTCAATTTCCTAAACTATATATTATTCATAATACAACGATACCTACATCTAGAAATATAGTTGATAAGAGATTGCATGTGGTTTTGGAAGAGTTGAGTCAGAGGAACTCGATTCTGCATGATGCTTATGATGAGTAAATGTAAGGTCTTCAGCAGATCATGTGTGTACTAAGACGTGTAAGATTCTTGTTAAGGAGCCCTAAGGCATGAATATCTATCCACCATATGGTGAAAAGCAACGAGAGAATCAGAAGGTACAAGTTTAAACAAGTAAAAGAAGCAAGGTGAAGAAGGGTACAAGGTACCCAGTTAGTAAAGATGAACATTATCTACTATTCAGGAAGAGAGATATAAGCATTTTGAATTACCTTCAACAGTAACAGAGGTATGTACAATTGATCACACCCATTTTAGTTATGCCCTATGAGGGCTAACATGTGTAGTTTAAGAAGAAGGACATGATATCAGGATCCGGCTGGGGTTAGAGTAACCAAAAATAGTGAATGGATTGTTTGCGTTAGTTAATATTTCTGAAGGATATTGCAAACATGCTAATAGATCTTCTACTGAGACACCCAGATGGTGCACTCTAAAATAGTACAACTAGATATGCGTATTACAAAGATAGGCACTGGAATCCTGGAAGGGATAAATATTACCTTAGTGTGGCTCCCGTCCCTAGTATAGAGAGAATGTTGTGCAACCCGAAAAGCCAGTGGATGGAACAAGGGGAGTTAAAAGCAAAAGAATGTCTTGTTAAAGTTTTCAGAATAAAGTGATAGATAGAAATGTTAGCAAGGAAATAAAAAAAGAGATAATGAATCATTATGAGTAAGATGTGATACATGGATGACACCGGTAGATAAAAAAATGACAGTATTACAGAATCTATAGTCAAGTAAAGGAAGAGACGAGAGGTGACAGGCCTTGAGACAACAAAAGAGTATAGGCCATAAAGTCGTATCCTCATTTCGAGAAATAAGTTCGTGACTCTAACGTGATTAAAAGAAGGAAAAGTTATACCCTAGAGTAATAGAAATCAGTATGGACTGGTGAACAAGATAAACTAAACATGAATTAGGGATTGACAAACAACAACAACAACAACAACAACAACAACCCAGTAAAATCCCACAAGTGGGGTCTGGGGAGGGTAGAATGTACGCAGACCTTACCCCTATCCCGAAGGGGATAGAGAGGCTGTTTTCGGGAGAACCTCGGCTCAGAGACAATAGATATGTGACAACAAAACTCAAAAAATAATATCAGCAACGTGAGAGACAACAAATAAATGGAAAATCAGTAACACAAATATTATGCAAAAGTGTGAACCACAACATAAATTGCTAGCAGGGCTAGACAAAACACTATCATACTCGTCAGTACAAAGAGGGAAACCTGGACAAAGGGGAGAACCACTCGACTTCTTTTTAACCTACAAACCTAATGCTCGACCTCCAAACCTTCCTATCAAGAGCCATGCCCTCGGAAATTTGGAGCTGCGCCATGTCCTGTCTGATCACCTCGGCCTAATACTTCTTAGGCCGCCCTCTACCTCTTCTCATACCTGCCAAAGCCAACCGCTTACACCTCCTAACCGGGACATCTAGGCTTCTCCTCTGCACGTGTCCAAACCATCTAAGTCGCGCTTCCCGCATCTTGTCATCCACCGGAGTCACACCCACCGTCTCTCGAATATCTTCATTCCAATCTTATCCAGCCTAGTGTGCCCATACATCTATCTCAACATCCTTATTTTTGCTACTTTCATCTTCTGGATATGTGAATTCTTGATCGGCCAACACTCAACCCCATACAACATGGTCGGTCTAACCACCGCTCTATAGAACTTACCTTTGAGTTTCGGTGGCACATTCTTTTCACACAGGACTCCAGATGCTAACCTCCATTGCATCCATCCCACCCCAATACGGTGCGTAACATCCCCGTCAATCTCCCCATCACCCTGGATAATTGATCCTAAGTACTTGAAACTTTCTCTCTTGAGGATGACATGTGAGTCAAGCCTGACTTCCATATCTGCATCCCCCGTCACGTCGCTGAACTTACATTCCACATATTCTGTCTTAGTCCTACTCAATTTGAAACCTTTAGACTCCAGGGCCTGCCTCCATAGCTCCAGTCTCCCATTAACGCTGCATCGCATCTCATCAATCAGAACTATATCATCAGCGAACAACATATACCATGGAACCTCCCCTTGGATATGGTGTGTCAGTACGTCCAGCGCCAAGGCAAATAAGAACGGGTTGGGCGCAGATCCTTGGTGTAATCCCATAACCACCGGAAAAGACTCTGAGTCACCTTCTACAATCCTAACCCAGGTCTTAGCTCCTTCATACATATCTTTCATTTCCCTAATGTAAGCCACCGACACACCTTTCACCTCCAAAGAACGTCCCTGGGGACCTTGTCATACGCCTTCCCTAGGTCAATAAACACCATATGAAAATCCCTCTTCCTATCCCTGTATTGTTCCACCAACCTCCTGATAAGGTGGATAGATTCCATAGTAGAACGACCCTTCATGAACCCGAACTGGTTTTACGATATAGACACCGCACTCCTTATCCCCCCTTCCACCACCCTCTCCCAAACTTTCATGGTATGACTTAGTAACTTGATACCCCTATAGTTGTTACAATTCTGGATATCACCTTTGTTCTTGTACAACGGAACCCTTGTACTCCACTGCCACTCTTCAGGCATCTTCTTTGTCCTAAAGATAACATTAAACAACCCAGTCAGTCACTCCAAGCCTGCTCTACCAGCATATCTCCATAACTCTACTGGAATTAGGGACTGAGTGATTTGATAATGGTCGTCATCATGATAATTTCATATTGCCTTCCGACGATAATATAATGGACAACAAAATAAGATTCATAAGAAATTCATAGAATGGTCATTCAGGAAGACACTTCTCAAAAGCAAGCAATGTGAGCAAAGTTAAGCTTAAGGGACTATATGTACCAGTTACACTAAGTGTCACCCTCGCGAGTAAGGAATTTTGTTATCCTTGTTACAAAAGGATTAATGTAAGGCGAGTAAGGGTCATCGATGATGTGAAAATACACCAAAGATGAAGAGGTAAAACATCTATAGGTAGATCGTCGTAGCGCTAAATCTTATTACTCCACTAAAGGGGGGAATATGGAGTGATGTGGCATTAAGTGGTTCTGGTAACTATGGAATGGTAAAGGAAAAATGTGATAAAATGAGAAAGGAAGGAGATTGCACTTATCCAAATCCTACATATATGGTACGATTCCAGAACATTATGCAAGCACGACTGCAAGGAAAGGAAGTAAGGATTCCTGCCCGGGATGTTATTGATAAATAAGGAGCCAGTGCGAGAGGTAAGTTAAGAGAAAGGAAATAACCCAAGAAAATTTCGTGGAGTATTGATATGAGAAGGGGCCAACGAGTAGTTAGTAGTTGATTCAGGAAGAGCCTAGTTATGGCTAGACAAGAGGTTACAGATAAATCAACAAATCGTGCAAGATAAACATAGTGAACCCCAACATGGGGAATTCAATCTCATAGATATGACATTGTAATACTTGAGAAATATTCAGATAGGAGTTGGGATAGTTAAAGGTACCGTATGAGTGTTACGGAAAATGAAAGAGAGTGCCACTAGGAAGACAGTCAAAATATCAGTTCAGAAGCAACCATGCAAGCACAAGGGCGTGGAGGTAAGTAACTACGGATAATTATAGGCCAGGAAGGACATCAAAAATTCGTCGAGTATACGATGTAATAAGCTCGCAGCTTTCCAAGAGTCGGAGGGTCCTCCCTAAATACTACAACGAAAGACTAGTTGAGGAAATAAGGAAGAAGTCTTCAACCTACACCTAAAGAGGAAATGGTCTTGTAACAACAGTCTCACAACAACGTCATATGCACTCCATAAGAAAGTGACACCTATTGTGGCTAATAAACGGGAAGAAGAAAAATTATAAGGTGACATTTAAGATCATATGAGTTGTATGGAGTTCCAGTATGTGTGGGAACTAAGATAAACCAAATATTCATGCAACAAGTGGCAGAACGACCAGGAAAAATAATTTCTTACATTTAAAGAAAGTTGAGAAGAAACTAAAAGAATTATTCGATCGATGATCTAGAGTG
Source organism: Nicotiana paniculata (assembly GCA_005239505.1). NCBI lineage: Eukaryota > Viridiplantae > Streptophyta > Magnoliopsida > Solanales > Solanaceae > Nicotiana > Nicotiana paniculata. Next base: position 12,610 of record MDKI01092008.1, on the reverse strand, counting down.
GGCTACATTATGAATGCACTCAAGATTTCGGAGTATTTTCCATGCAGAATATATGTTGACAATCATACGGCCATAGAAAACTCCAGCATGAGTTAAAAGAAAGAATTGAGTCCAGGTTATAGACAAAGGATTGCATTGTTAGATGATGGCATCACATATATTCCATAGCGTTCATGAAAGGCTAGAGTAATAACTAATACCATGAGCCGCAGATCGGAAGATAGCTTAAGCCTGCATGAAGGTTGATTAGAGGGAATAGCAAACTAAATAGTTACATCAACTAAGTAAATCAGGAGTCTAATTATTGGACCTAGAAAATTATAGAAATCGTGATTGAGAACATATCAGAATCACTTAATATCAGAGGTACAAGAGAAATAGTACAACAACTATATTCTATAACGGCTCTACGATGAAGCCAATTAGAAGAGTACCAGCCTCATAAGAAGTCGGTATGAAGCTCTCACTGGATTGTGTATGCACCAGAGGTACAATTATTATGATAGAGCTTCAAGTTGTGGATGTGAATCATACCTATGTGGAAAGGAGGAAAGAGATAGAAGATACGACGTGAGATTTTATAGTAAGTAAGGTAAAGGTGGACAATGTACGAGATACTCAGGTGTAGAAGGTTGTGAATAATCTATACTTCAGATAGAGGGCTAGAAGCGTTGGGATTCAGTATCCAGGAATGATAGCGGCATCGTCAATGGCATATCTTCCAGCCAATGGTTTCTAGGTATCGAGAGGCCTAGCCAAGAGAGTAAAAAAGAGTTAGAGATGATGTGACGTCTTGCTTGATGTTCCGGAATAACATAAGAAAATCTATGGTGCAAGCAAATTGAAGAAAGGTTGTTAGTAGTATAAATAGATATATGTAGCTAAAGTATAATAAAGCGACAAGGTTTTAGGAAGACAGGAGTAAGGATAAGAAAAGGCGAGTTAGAAGGTGACGAGAATGGATAAGTCCTCGGGATTAAGCCCATGAAAACAAGAGAGCTGATGGTTTCTCTAAGTTATAGAAAGCTCAGTATAACCTGAATGAACTCAAAGGAGTCTAAGACTAGTAGCATTTAGAAGAGATGGAATGGTGCCTTGGTAGTAGAATGAAGGTGTAATTGTGATAGATAAAGGATGATGTTTGGGACTTTGATTGAGTAATGATTTGAAGAAAAAAAAAGGGCGGGATTTCATGAATTGTGCAGGATTAACATACCCCCATAAGGTGAATTACATTGGATGCTATGAAATATGGTTATGGAAGTATATTATCGTCCCTAGGTGGATCAGGCAAATCACTTCAAATGTTCATCGATGCAACATGATCCCCAGTGATTACATACGAGGTTCCAAGTTATCAGTGGTAGATGGTAGATCAACATTAAGGTGAATCAACAATAGATGGATAAGGTTCCAAAGTATGAGAGGATATAAGGATGTCATTCTTAAGATGAACAGTAATGAGGAAGCATATAGGATAAGCAACAAGAGTAACCCAGAGTTTGGTAGCAGACCTCGGTAACAATAAATCGAAGTAAGAGTTATGGTATAGTATGACCTACTTATGTAGTAAAGCCATAGACGCCCAGAGGTACAACTTGTCATAATTCTGTATATGTTCACAAAGTGAGGCCTAGAGATTAGCTAAAAGCTGGATGAAAAATGAGAGAAGAGTCGCATAGGCCCACATAAGAGGTCAGAGTCGTACAGGCTGCATGATATAAGGTAGCAACAGTTACGAGATTGGAAGGATTCCGACCACAAGTCATGGTGTGAGAAAGAGGCCTAAGGGGGGGGGGATGCCTTGGCCTTTGGATTTATTCACAGAACAGTTTCCAAGGCAACAAGGAGAGTACTAAAGTATTCGGAAGACACAAGTTATGAAAATGATAAGTGCAACAGTCAACATTCGAGGATGAATGTTCCAAAGGGAGGAACGATGTTACACCACATATTTTCATTCATGGAAGTACGCCATAAGTAAATTGATATAAGCTCGGAAACAAGATGTTACATCCCGCATTTTCGTACGTTAAATGTTTCATCGTAAGCTAATCGACGTAAGCTCGGGAATGAGATTATTTTTAGGTTATAAGTATTATGCTATCTCAAACAAGTGATAAGCAAATTCGTGAAGGTGAGAGGGTAAGCGAATCGAAGAAAATAATTTTCGTTGAAGGTTGTCAATTTGGGATAAAATACGGTCCAAGCTATAATACCCTATATTTATGGACTAGTGTCGTACAAGGTACCACACGACCATGATAGTAAGGTGTATAAAGTGTGTTAAAAGTGAGTATTATTTTAAGTAATTTGAGATAATTCTTAATTATGTGGATAAGTAGATAATTAATGATTTTGGTGGGAGATTAGCTAATTAATGATAATCTTGGATAAGTTTAAAGAACCTCCTAACGTGGCAGCAAAGGCCATTAGGTAAGTGTGACTCTTATGGTCATATAATAGGGTGGCTCATTTTTAGGACTTTGTGGCCAAGTCATCCTTATCAAGTGGGGGCCCACAAAACCAACAATTTTAAGAGATTCCTTACCTCATTAAGGTGATGCTAAGCTTACGGGTGGAGTTCAAGCAATTTGTTTGAAACTTTTATGATACGATAAAGCGTGAGATTTACGATTCTAAGGGAGTACAGTGCAATCTTTCTCAAGAATACCATACAGATTTTTCCTTACTTCGATCCGCCATTACGTGATTTGTCGCAATTGACGTATGTTAGAGGGATTGTTAAGAGAATCGACTCAGGTATGTTAAGGCTATCCCTTCTTTCCTTTTGACATGATCCATATGATACAAACGAAACGAGCAAATGCACAACTTTCATAAATGGCTTTATTCATAGAAATACTAGAGATGACTATGTTCTTGATTCCCCATGTGTCCTATTATTCTATCATATGATTGTTCTATCATATGTTCACGGGTCTCTGAAAAATATGTAAGTTGATAAAGTTTATTTAATGATATCAATCAAAGGCATAATGGTCTTATGACGTTCCGAGATATTTTATTGACGTACTTCTCATGCATTGCATTCATTTATACATGTACATTGACCCATGACCAGATGGTATTATGTATGCGTATATATATATATGTATATGTGATATGGGAAAATGTTACGTCGTTATATACGCACCACCACCTGATCAGCTGATATACGTTGATGATTTGCCCACAGTGGCTAAGATGATATGAGTGGATGCCCTCTGAGGCTTGATGATGTTATGTACGCATATACCAATGTATGGTATGACATTTATACGCATATACATGAAATTATAAACATTAAATGATTTACAGAGCTATTCAGACTTACATGTTGAGTCTTTTACTCCATGTTTCTCTCATGTCTATTATTTATTGATATTTATTCCTTATATACTCGGTACATTATTTGTACTAACGTCCGTTTTTCCTGGGGACACTGCATTTCATGCCCGCAGGTGCCAATAGACAGGTTGAGAGTCTTCCAAGTAGGATATAAACTCAGTGGAAGATGTTAGCGCGCTCCATTTGCTCCGGAGTTGCTTATTTGGTTAGTATGATTTGGACATGTATTGATTAGTATAGCGGGGACCTGTCCCGACCTTTATAGTATTTATCTACTCTTAGAGGTTTGTAGACATATGTCATGTATATGAAAGATTATTTGGCCTTGTCGGCCTATGTTCAGTGTACGAATGATCATTTTAGCCTTATAGGCGACCCGTATGTCATATGTATAAGTTTGTATTACGTTTTGGGTCATCCTATGTCGAGTGTTCCCTCATGTTTCACTCTAATTATCTCACAACAGCCTTTTCGTTTCATTTACCTATGATAGTATGATACGAAAGATACGTTACATTGGTACTTGGTTGGGTAATGTACCGGGTGCCCGTCGCGGCTCATCGGTTTGGGTCGTGACACTCGACTCCAGGGACCTCTTCTGTTGTTTGGGGAGCGTTGCCTCAAGATTCTTTCTCTGCCATCTTTGCTGTGGATGGGGTGACTTATGGCTCAGGGAACTCGGCTGAATCTCCCTTGTCAATAGCCTCCAATTCGGAGGACTTATATGCCAAAATTGTAGCCCGCGGACGAGCCACCAGCCCGGTTTCTTCTTCTTGTTATTCCTCTTCGAACTCGTCCATTAGACGGCAGACTGATTGCAAAGATAAGGGAATAACGTTTCCCTTAGGCTTCCTCGCCGGCCTCTTCTTTTCCGAGCCCAGGGGACTCAGGGCCCTTTTTCTCGTTTTCTCCTTAGCCGACTTCAAAGCTGATGTTTGAGGGAGGATTTATTCGTCACTTGGAGGAGGTCGCGACATCCTTCTAGAGACCTGCAAAGAAAAGGAAGCAAGTTAGATAAGAAAAGACTGAAATGAAAAATAGTTAGAGAGTAGAAGCTTACCGTGGTTGCGAGCCTCCCATCGACCCTTGGAAATATTCATCCAAGCCCGTTCGGAGTAGAGACTTTGAGATACCAGGCCCTCGATCCATATTTTCAACTCCGGAACCGGGTCCGGCATCTGGGCCACAACTGCAATAACAAAATAAAAATAACAAAGGTTGAAGGAAGTTAAAATGGCAAAACAAGCATTCAAGGTAATGACACTTACGGTTAAAGTTCCACCTCTCTGGGAACAACATATCTTCCGCAGGGATCAGGTCCGATATCCTTAATCGGACAAATATGCCCATCCAGCCTCGATAGCGGGCCTCGACGATATTGGAGAATAGGGCTTTGTTGGCCCGGCGGGAGAGCTTAATCAGTCCTTGATAGATCCGGAGACTATAGAGGCGCATGAGAGGATCGAGGGTAAAGGAGCATCCCTCGATCTCTCTGGTGAAGAAGCGGAGAAGGACGACGATTCTCCAGAACGACGGGTGGATCTGGCCCAGGGTAACGTTGTACCTTTTGCAGAAGGCTACTATTACAGGGTCCAGGGGGCTAAACGTAAAGGGGTAAGTGTCAACACTTAGGTACCCCTCTACGTATGTGGTGATCGATTTCGTAGGAGAGGGAACGACCACGTCCTTATTCTTCTAATTGCAATCCTCTTTGAACTTATCGAGGAGGTCCTCAATAATGGTGCACATATACCTTGACATTGGCTTGCACCGGCCCTACATTGAGGGGGTTTTCTCTATCTTGAAGTCGGCAACAATCGGGCACCCCGTCGGAACGAATTCCTTAGGGTGGGGCTCCATCGCAGCAGCATTGCCGGCAGGGCGCGATGAAGAAGAAGCCTCTTTTTGTGGCACGGTTTTGGAAGTCTTAGCCATTTGAGAAAAGCGAATCACAAAACAAAGAAGTTGATTGAGGTTCATGAAATTTGATATGAAAATTAAGAAGTAGAGATTCTTTGAAGGCAAGAGTAGAAAAGGCGTGGTTGCAAAAGTTTAAATGAAAGAAGGATAAGGGTTTTATAGGTTGAAGGCGACGGTTCAGAATTAGAAAGTGGGCGACCAGCAGGCATTTAATGCCTTGGTAACTGGACCAACGGGACATTTCGTTGCCTACGTCATGCCCGAGCTAGTAGCTGGCGTCATTATTCGAATTCATGTTGTTTCTCATCATATTATTTATGAGAAACAAGGGGACTATCTGTATACGGTCAGAACGGGCCTGCCCCTTTTTGTGACTAATCGAGGTTGAATCATGATAGACCACGGTTCGGCCTCGTATATATCGAGCCTCAATATGAAGTCAGGTTGCTGGACCCTTAATTCGAGGACCATCGAAGAGCGATGGCCAATCAAGATCGAGACCGAACGGAACAAAGATCGAGTGGGATCGAAGAGGGTTTACCTGGTCAACTAACGGTAAGCCGAAATATCCGAGATCAAGCGAGGATCACGGCGGGAATCTCGAAACTTATCAAGTCGAGACCGATTAATCAACCAGTCAAAGGATTTTTTACTCTATTTAGAATTGTACCATAAGTAGAACTCCTCTGCTATATAAAAGGGGGTTCTAATCATTTTGTGATCATTGCATTCACGCATAATAAAGCAATATATTACATTTTCTCTCTTAAGCGTTTAATACTCTATTGCTCAATTCATACTTTTCAATAGCATATTCATTTAGTTCGACGGTGACCTTGCTCGAGGGCCAAAGCCGCATATCATATTTGGTTTGCCCTATTTTTATTTACAGTCAATTTCTAATATCAATTTAAACATTTTCTCAGTTTGTGCCAAGTTAAATCACATATCCTTAAAATCACTTATAAATTTAATTGTCATCCGTTTTAAGGGTAAATAGATATATCAACTTGTTTATGTAATGGCTATCTCCAGCAAATAATACATTGCCCTGCCCATAACAGTATGTGCTGCAGATTGGCTCCACAATCGTATAATTTAACTGATGTTCTCATAGACTTAATGTCACCCTTCTTTTCCAAGTTTCTTTCCTTCTGTTATTTTTAATAAAATTGTTCCACGAGTTAATTCATGTTAGGGATCCCCTTACAAAAGATAATACTCCCTTCATTTCATATTAGATGAGATACTTTCCTTTTTAGTCTGTTCTAAAATAAATGACACATTTCTAAATTTGAAAATAATTCAACTTTAAACTCTTCATTTTACCCATTTTACTTTTAATGAGAAGTTTTTATAATCACACAAATGTCATAGCCCCACAAAGCTTAAGCTCTTAAGACCACAAGTTTTAAAAGTCTTCTTATTTTTTCTTAAACTTCGTATCAAGTCAAACTAGCTCATCTATATTGAAATAGAGGGAGTACTTACTAAGTAGACATTTGGACATAAGAATTGTAAAATTCCAAAAAATGGTGAAATTCTTTTTCAAGTGAAAATGATATTTGACATTTAGTAGGCGTTTGTACATAAGAATTGTAAAATTCCAAAAAAAAAATGAAAAAAATTTTCAAGTGAAAATAATATTTGAAAATTAGAGTTGTATTTGGATATACAGAGGCATATCCAGGATTTTAATAACATGAGTGCACCATTATCTTTAAGATAACCTTTTGGGTCGATTATATAAAATTTTTGGTGATAACAAGTTGACAAGCAAACTTATTAATATATTTTTTTAATCCAATAAAGATCCAAGGTCGAGCTATTGGAAATTACAAGCAGTGACATAAATATTTCAGATAAGCAGAAAAACAAACTCCAAATAAGCTTGTCTGGAAACTATACAATGAAATGCGCTTGATTAACCGGGCTAAGGAACTGAAAGAACCTGGCTAAGGCACTGAAGCAAAATGAAATGTTGTCCAAAATGGAATGGGGGAACCGAAAATTTACTTAACTATATTAATATTATATTCACAAACAAATCATTCACTTTACAACATACTTTGAAAACGGTAGATAATAGCATCATTACTTACAGTTTTAAATATCTTACACTCTATATAGCAAGCTAAACAATCATTTAGAAAATCATCATCCATCCTATTTCGTAGATCATTTTTTTATGTACTTCATTGATGAGAATGCTCTTTCCACGCTTGCGGTAGCAACAGGTATAAGCAAAGTCGACTTCACAAGCAAATAAATAAGTGGTCATGTAAGATCTAATTTTGTGTCTATCATCACTCTAGCAAAATCCTTAATCCCCTTCAGGTTAAGAAATCTGATATCACACTTTTGAGCATAGACAATGAAATGATTAAGTTGGAAACCGAGTTCTCGAAGCTTGTTATCACCAAATTCACTTGGATAATACTTTTCCAACTTCATCATCCTGTCCTTATCAAAATTAGCAAATGAATCAACCGTCAAACTAGCCATACCAAGTAGTAAGTCAGTAATCACAACATCAAAACGATCATTAAGCTTTTGAAATTCCAAATCAATAACCGTATAAAACACTTCCATACGAAAGTGATGTAAATATGAAACTTCGAACCTCTTATGCTTCGACTTTCCTAAAGTATAGTTTTCATCCATTTTGGGAACTAGAATATCATGTTTACTACAAAATGAGCACACCTCATCCAACAAAGAGTTCCATTCAGTTTCTTTCATCATTTGCAATCTTTTCTTTGCAAGGTCAAGCATTCCCATAACATTAACAATATCTTGATTTTTCTTTTGTAAATCTTTGTTCAATTAATTTGTAAATAACAACACCTTAAACATCAAGTGCAACATAAAACTAAATCCAAATTCTTGAATCTGGTTCAAAAGCTTTCCCGCTGCAAATCTATCAAGATGATATGGACAGTCACGCGTCGTATCTTTAAGAACATTAACAACTAAAGGAAATAAAATCATCAAATTATCAAAGTTTTAAAATGAGACCCCCAATGAGTATCACCCGGTCGTTGGAGGCCACGTTCTTGATTCAAACCTTGCCCCGTATAGACTTCTCTAAATTTAAGCAACTCTTCCAACTTATCTGTTTGACGTTGTTGAAGTGACTCCATGCGCTTAAATGAAGATCCAATAGTATTCAAAACATTAGTAATATAAAAGAAATTATCCACATCCAAATGCTTTTTAGAAAGAGCTACAAGCGCTAATTGCAATTGATGAGCAAAACAGTGAATACAATACACAGAGGGAGTATCTTGCAAAATTAAAGACTTGAGACCACTTATTTTCCTTGCATATTACTAGCTCCATCATACCCTGTACACGTATCTTGGATATACTTAATGAATGATCCAAAAGCAAAGAATAAATTACTTTTTATGATGATGAGGAAGAAGTACCACCCACATGGACAATACCCAAGAATCGCTCTATTACCATTCCACTTTTGTGAAATATCGCAAAATTAAGGCCATTTTCTCCTTATGTGAGACGTCTTTTGATTTATCAACCAATATTGCAAAATAATCACCATCCAAATCTTCGATGATAGCTTTAGTTGTTTCTTTAGCACAAGCCTCCACAATCTCTTTTTGAATTGTTGGACAAATCATCATATCATTTTATGGAGCATGACGTAATTACTCTTCTTACTTCCGGATGTCGATCTCCGTGCCATTCCAAAAGTTCAAGAAAGCCATCTTTATATTCAGATTCTTCACTTTCATCATGTCCACGAAATGGAAATCTCCAAATTAAAAGAAACTTTGCCACGTCAATTGAGGCATTTAAGCGCATCCGATAATCACTTTTTACTTTTTCACTTTGCTTATCAAAAGAAGATTGAATCGATTGACGTTGATTTTTCAAATCTAACATCCTATTGAATCATTTGTGATGGATACTATTTACTTCACCAACATGTGCTTTGAATCTTTCCACACCCTTGTTCCAACCCCTAAATCATCTTTTGTAAATGCATCCCTTGCATTTCCACGGCTTTCAAGTTCATTCTTGAACAAATAATAACATAAACAAAATGCCACATCTCCTTTTATGCTATACTCTAACCATTGAGAATATGGTTCCCTAAACCAAGTGGGACTAAATTGACGCATTTTATTCCCTATCTTAGTTTTAGGAAAGACATGACCAATCGGTTGACAAGGCCCTTTGTTTATGTAATATTTCCTCACTTCATCTCTAATATTAGGACCGAAATTGGCATTCTTTCTTTGGGATCCGGTTCAAAATATTTCAAATCAAGACTTTATTCACATTTGAAAGTAGAGAAGGATTTGTCTCCCTTTGAACTTCTGGAGCGATTTGTGAACTCTTGAATGGCCAACTAGCACTAGAACTTGGTTCACCATTTTTCGGCTTTATCCATCCGTCCCTACAAAATTAACTATTCACACTTCTATTTAATCTATCTTAATTCAAATAAATTGTTAAATTCAAATCAATCATATGAAATTATGTCAGTCAATATATTAAGAAATTATGGCACAAAAATTAGGCATCTGTAGTTCTGTACATGCATATTTGAACTTATACACTTTAATTGTGTTTGGATTGGAGCAAGTTCTTCAATAACTGTATTTCAAGGTCTGAAAACTAATTTTTTTGACTAAATTTAAACGAAGAGCTGTTATCATAGATATACAAAATAGTATATGTAGTTCCTCGTTCAAATTAATATGACAGATTTATGATTATTTGATATGGAGATATTTTAAACTTAAATTATTATCCCACTAAATTCCTTCGCATAATATTTTTTTCCCATGGATTTCAATCTTTGACTCAGCCAAGCATTTTCTCAAACAGAATATGTGCACAAATTCTATAAACTATCAACATTCAAGACCTTAAAGACTTAGCTCTCCCAAATTCTCACTAGAAATAACATCCAACAACTTCTCATTTCAGAAATAAACAATCAGAATCACCATCAAGGTATCAACAAGACAAAATTTCGGCAAGAGATTCAAACATTGAGCACTGAGAAGAACGGGAAAAGAGAGAGCGGGGAATAGCAAGAGCGAAGAAAGCTGCAACGAGTGAATTAAAATACAGAGCAAGGAGAGAGAGCAGTTACATACCTGAGAATTTTAAAGGAATTAAAACATGGAGAATAAATTGTTGCTTTCTTGTCTTCTTGAAGAATCCAGTATTCCAGTTAGAGCCGAGAGAGAGAGAGAGAGTTGAGAGGGAGAGACGGTGTATTTTATTTTTAGGGATTTGATCGTATATACCCAAATTCCCCCTAAAAGACGTGGGTCATGTTTTTAGCCAATAGTAACTTTTAAAAAAAACGTAATATAAAAAAGTGTAAGGGACAGGGATCGAATCTTGAACCGAGGGACACAGTCACACAGGGGCACCAACTTATCAATGCACCAAGGTAGTCAATTGAGCATGGGTGGTCAAAAACATATTTATATAGATAAATTTTAAAATTGGTAATTTTTATACATAGCCTAGGGAAGGGAGCATGGGTGCATGTACCCCACCCCCACTCCATATAAATCCGCCTCGGTGGATGTGAATACTAATTTGGGACTTTCAATTCAAATTTGAGAGTAGTTTCTTCCTAAGAAGAGAAGTAAAATATTTATATGATGGTGCTCTCTTCTCTCTCCTTAAAAAACGCTAAACTTGACGCCTAAAACCTAGTTTCTTCACTGCCATGGCCATGTTGGCCGGTGGCCAGCCACCTCTTGTGGTTGGGCTACCACCCCAACCTCCCCCGACATAACCAAGCCCCCTACGAATCCAACTAACCCCACCCAACCCATGGATTACGTGAAAGCATTGAAACTAGTAGCAAACAACACTACCATGCACGAACGAACCCTACCAGTTGATCCAATCCCATTGAGGCGAGCCACTTTCCTTCAAGGACAACCTATGGTAAAGTTTATGGAGTCAGATGTTGAACGTATGAATATACTTGAAGGTTTGAAATTTGCTGTGGTATGTAAGTTTTCATATGGGTGGCCAGAAATCCATGAATTACGCAAAATTATTCCCATGCAGTGTGGAATCAAAGGTGAGTGTAACATTGGGTTTCTTAGAGATAGACATGTGTTGGTTCGGTTAACATTATGGCAAGACTATATTGATTTTACGTCGAAATCAGTTTATTATGTTAAAGATAAGTTTGGGAAGGAATATCAATTGAGAACTCTACTGTATGATGCTAAATTTAAGCCGGGTGAGGAGACTCCTAAAGTGATGGCTTGCATTTCTTTTCCAAACCTGTTGCCAACTTTATTTGTAAAGGAGTGTCTGTTCTCTCTTGCTTCTGCTGTTGGTGCTCCAATACATCTTGATTTAGCTACTGTGCGCAAGACTCGACCCAGCTGTGCTCGTGTTAAGGTGTTGGTGGACTTATTAGCAGAGCATCCTAAAAAGGTTAGAATGGATATAGAAACTGATGGAACTGGGGAGATTAGGACTGAATGGATTACAATAAGGTACGATTATCTACCTAAATACTGTAATGAATGCAAGCTGCAGGGGCATGATATGCTTGAATGCTGGAGGTTACACCCTGAACTGGTGGAAAATACAGTACAAGACAAGCCTACTGAGAAGGGACCAGGTACACAGGGAAATATAGAACATGGTAATCGTTTGGAACCAATAAGGATCTTAACAAGTGGAAGGGCCGTTGGTAATGTGGGATCTCAATGGAAAGAAGTGAGGGACAATAGAGGTAAAGAAAAGGACAAGCAAGCACAAAGTTTGATCAAATATGGACAGGAGATAGTCCCAGTTCACAAGGAGAATGTAGTGGTGCCACAACAAGTTCAAACTGCAAATCAGTTTGCTATTTTGAATGTAGAGAGTGCAGAGGGTAATTAAGAAAATCAACTTGCTATGGTGGATGGGATTGCAGAACAAACATCTGTACAGAATGATAAAGAAATGCCAAGGTTGAATCTTGCAGTACCAGCCTATATGCCAAAGTCACCTAAGGTAGATAAGTCAAAGAGGAAGGATGTAACTACAACAGAGAAGGGTGCTAATCCTAGGGTCAATAATGCCAATTCAATTGATCCTAAGACGAGGCTTACAAATCAGAAAGATAACTGGAACAATGGTATGACTGGTGGAGATATTCAGCACAATGAGACTACTGCACAGTGGGTGCATAGAGAATTCAAAAATAAAATGGTGCCAATCAACACATCATGCCAAGAAATACCTACTCAGGACACTACAATGGATGCAGAATTGGGAAACAATGAGGAGAATGAACAGGTAGATGATCCAGATTTTGAAAAATTTCAAAGCACTG
>ML340883.1:0-88496 GCA_005239505.1 Nicotiana paniculata | reverse complement strand
AAGTATACCGGTTGAGAAGAAAGCAAACAGGAATGTAAAAGCGATTTGAATCCAGAGAGTCTAGCCTTGGCTTTCAGCCGGCCAGACAATGCAGCAAACCAGAATAACAGAAAAGAGAGAACTTGAGTTTTTTGAGAGAACATAAAGCTTAAGAGTTTCAATGAGGAGGTTGTAAAGCGTGTGTGTGTGAGTTTGAGTGTCAGTGTGTGTGTGTTTTTGAAATCATAACAAAGAGAGGGTTTAAATAGCACACAGTAGAGTAAGACAAATAAGGTATGAAAATCAATTGCACACAAATAAGGTATGAAGATCAGTTAATCAGTAAATTAAGGTTAACCGGAATCAATTAACAGTAAATATTACTTAAATTAAGGAGAGTCTTTCACGGAATAAATCAGCAGACAGGATTGAGGTTAAATAAGGTAAGTAGTAAGTCCAGAGATCAATTATAGGTCAGTTCTAATAATCAAAGCAAATAAATCAAGCCAGTAAAGGAATTAAGGAAAGTAGTACCAATTATTAATCACACATAAGGAAAGAATCTGATAAGGAAATATAAGCATTAAGGAAAACACAATTTCAAAACCCTAATTAGGCAAGTAAATCGATTAATCATTTTAATTGACAGGGCTAAGGTAAACAGGCGAAACATTATAACAAATAGTAGAATAATTGAAAACCCTAAGGTATAAGACATAGAGATGAAATTCAAGTAAAATCAGTCGAAAAAGCAAAGAAGAAAACCAGAGTTGAAAAATACTTAAACGTTTAAAACATTTTTGCAAAAACCCTATTAGAAATCAAAACCCTAGCTTTAGGAAAAAGTGAAATCGGTTGACAATAATAGCAAAAACGAAAGAATCTTAATGGAAAAATACCAAACAAACTCAAAACACTTCAGATCTAAAGAGATATGAACTGATTTAGCCAGAAATAGTTAAGTTTATGAAAAAAATAGACAGAAGTGAGTCAAATCTGGTTTGAATCAGAGATTTGAAGCCGTAAAAACATGGAAATAGTATTACTCACAGACATTGGAGTGAATACGGATGGATTAGTCGAGAAAAGAGAGATTTTGAACCAAGTCTGGTTCGAATCTCTTGAGAATCCATCAAGTAGCATGATAATCACAACACCAGTAGAGATATGAGGCCGGATAAGGCCTGAAATTAAAGAAAAAACCCATGAATCGAGGGGGTTTCGGTGACGGCGGGCTAGGGTTAGGAGGGGGTGAGAGAGAAGAGAGAAGATAGGGGTGGAAGGTCGGCGTATTAGTGAAAATGGGTTAGGCTTTAGGCCGTTTGGATAATAAAAAAGGGCAAGTGTGTCTTGGACAGTTGATCTTCTGAGATCAACGGCCAAGATCGAATCTCGGTTGGGCGGGTTATAAGAATTGGGTATTGGGTTTGGGTTATGGGTAATGGGTAATGGGTTATTTTAATTACTGGGCTAGGGTAGTTATTGGGCTAAAGGTCCGAAAATTAATAAAAGAGGCTATATATTAAATACCCTTTTAACTTAATTAAAATAATTTATAAAAATAGTTAATAAAGGATAAAAAATTCTATTTATGCATGAAAATAATTTAAAATAATTACTTAATATTATAAAAATATAAAAGGTCATTTTCGTGTAAAATAAAGTAATTATGCACACATGGGCTATTATTGCAAAGTCATTGCAATTATAACCTAAAAATGTAAATATGATTATTCGTAAAATTATTAAAGCTTAGTATAAATATAAATTATAAAATTAAGCAATAAAATTATTATAAAATCATTTGTGATGTAATTAGTAATTATTTAGATAATAAAATATTGGAATAAATTAATTAAAAATCCTTTAAAATTATAGAAAATTATGGAAAAATACTAATTGATGCTCATGCATTATTTTGAAAATATATATGCATTTTGAAAAAAACAATATAGGGAAAAATTGGGTGTCAACAGTGTCTAGTTGCCTTGTGTTGCTTGAGAAAGAACACATGGTTAGATTGTTGTTGAACACCACTTTTGGGTAATTGAAGAGATTAATTTAAAAGTGGGTTTAGAAATAACAAAGCTTTGGTGGGATAATTCTGAGTTGCATAAATTGTTAGCTAGAGTAGTTCGAGAGAATGCTTCTAGTAAATTATCGTAATTGATCGAGAGATAACTACGGTAGCCCGAAACTCATAATCCTCATAGAGTATTACAGCGAGATTATAGCGAAAGAGTTATTAATTAATCCGGTAATTGGGGAAGTCAATAGCCCTAGATCCTTTTATCCTTGAATTCAATTTTAGTCCTGATTATTGTTAATTTTATTTTCATTTTACATTAACTAAATAAATTCCACTATTTACTCATAAAGAAATCTTGCATCTGGAAGTTGTCTGAGCTTGTCTTTAGAATTATTAAAAGTTGTAGTGAATAGGTTAGTTTTCTGCGGGATTTGACTCCAGACTTAAACCGGATTATATTTGCAGCGACCGCTTAGTCTTTTTATAAGGCATAGTTGGGCGTGATCAGGGTTATTGTCCTTTCACAAAAAATAGGCTCAATTCTAACTACTATATTTCGTTTCCTTCTTCCCAATCATCCATAATAAAACCAAATAAGAAAGCTACTATATCTGTTAGGGACTTCCATAACCAAAGACATTTCTTCTCTGCCACCTCTCTGTAATTCCTAATCGTCATCTTCCACATCAAGAAAACTAGTAGTCAATCAATATCAATTAACAATAACCTATGTTTGGGAGCCTTTCTTGTTATCATAAACTGTTTCAACCCTCAAAAATCACATATCAATCGAGATGAAAGGTACTAATTTACAAAGATCACATATCTAAAATCATAGATTAAGCTAGCGTTTGGCCATTGATTCTCAAATCTGTTTTGAAAATTTTGATTTGGGTGAAGTTTGGTTTGAAGATAAAACGTGTTTGGACATCAGTTTTCAAAACATATTTCCCAAATTTATTTTGGAAAAATATGAAACATGACTTATACCCACAAGTTCTAAAAACTAGCACAAATACCCAATAGTACCGTTATCAATAACATTCACTATATTATTGCAAACCATAGTCTTGAACATAAATAAATTTAGTACAAAATTATCATTTTTATTATGAACTACATGGTACACTATCAGATGATCGATAAGGCGAAGCAACATTGTTACAAAATAATAAATAGTGGGCTCTTTTATAAAACACAAAAGTTTGGGACAATTTTTAAAAAATCTAATAGAGATATTTTGACCCAAAATCAGCTATTGAGTTGGTTTTGGGATTTGAGATTTTGTTAAAATATAAGCAAAATCTATGGTCACATATCTGTTTGTCAAATAAAACCCAAATTTATTTTGGCAAAACGTATGGTCAAACGGGTCCTAAAAATCACGGATTGTGTAAAGACCCGAAAAATTTCAAGTCTAAAAATAATGCCCAAATAGGTCCCCATGTTGTTATAACTGTAGAAATTCTTAAAATGGACCCTTGTGAAGTAAAAAAGTACCCCGGGACTTAAAAGATATAATTTTCCATATTTTCGCAGGTCTGCGGTCCACTATGTGATCGCAGATTAGGTATGCGGACCGCATAATAGTCGCATACCTGGACATTTTGCTGTCCATTTTGAGGACAGCTATGCGGTCTAGAATGCGATCGCATTCTCGAATGCGGGCCGCATAGTTGTCGCATTCTTACATCTTGACTTTTGCGGAGGGAGTTATGCGACGCACTATGCGATCGCATAACAGGTATGCGGACTTGTCGCATACCTGGGCAGTCTACTTTTCTTTTTGGCCCATTTGAGGATCATTTATGCGACAAGAATACGGACCGGATAGCAGGATGCGATCACATTCCTGACCGCATTTCTGCTTCGGAACTGTTAAATTTCTAATTTTATACCCGACCCCCAGTTCATTAAAACACTTACCCCCTTCAATTTAAAGAATTTCTGAACAAAATAGAGAGAGGGAAGAGAGAGTTCTAGAGAGAGAAAGTCCCAACTTCATCAAAGTGATCCTCCTTCATCATTCAAGCTTGGAACTACTAAAGTAGGACACCATTTTCTTCACCATAAGAGGTAAGCTTCTACCCCATCAACCTTAATTTCCAGATTTTTGTTAAAAATAAAACATGGTTAGGTGAATTCATGAAGATGGGGTAGGGATTTTGCTTGCATGTAACCAACTAGTCATAACTTAGTAAAAGGAAATGGGTTAGGGTAATCTTTTACTAAAAAGAGGCCATTTAATCTAAAGGAACACCTAGTGTTTGATAGAATGCTCAAGTAAGTTCAAGACATGATCGTTATTCCTAATTCTAAGTTCAATTATGCCACATTGTGAACTAGATTGAAGGTGCTAGAAGGTCCGGTGAATTGTGGTAGAAAATTAAAGGGGAATTCTGATTCAAGGTATGTATGGATAACTTTAATCCTTGTAGAGTCATCTTGTTGGTGTCCGAGCACTCGGTATGAAATTCTTGCTTCAGCATATGTGAATTGATTGCCCTGCTGTGTCGAGGTGTAAGACTTCGTTCTTTGAATTTCTTAGTCGATTACCATGTTATATGAGCTTGAGAAAAGGTGATTCTTTGTGCTTATTCTATCGTGTGCAAGCTCGTTAAATGTTGATTACATCAGTATGAGAGGATGTGCTACAAAACGAAAGAAATGATAATGAAACAAAGCGTTGAATGTACCTAAGTGCTAAATGTTGTGTAGTAAATAATGGAAAGGAAACGGGGATAAAATAATTGAGCTATGCGTTGATGGCATACCGTATATGACTCACTATATGATAAATATTTATGTGGCCTTGATTTCATATGGTTACTTGGTTGTTACGAATGAATATCCTTGCCGATGAGAATCTTTGTGATTGAATTATTGGTTGATGTGGCTATTAATTACATTGTTGATATATCAAAGTGCTAAAGGTTGTGTAGCAAACGATGAAAGTAAATACGGGCTGATGTTATTGAGTTAAATGATTGTGGCAACACCATATATGAATTACTGATTGGTAAGGATCATTGTGCCTTGATTTCACATAGTTATTGGTTGATATGAACTTATGTTCTTCATGATGAAGATCCTTGTGATATAATTGTTGGTGGTTGTGCTGTGAAATGTGATTGTAAGGTGGGATCAGGTTGCACGCTGCAACAGAATTGTAAGGTGGGATCGGGTTGCACGTCGTAATAGAATTGTAAGGTGGGATCGGGTTGCACGCCGCAACAGAATTGTAAGGTGGGATCGAGTTGCACGCCGCAACAGAATTGTTAGGTGGAATCGGGTTGCACACCGCAACATAAGTAATAAGGGTGTAATGTGATTGTGAGATGGGATCGGGTTGCACGCCGCAACAGAAGAAATAAGGGTGGAATATGATTATAAGGTGGGATCGGGTTACGCACCGCAACAGGGGAAACAATCGAAACCTCATTGTGATTCTCTGTATCTCTGTGCAATATTTGTTTGTGTTTCTTTAACTGCCTCATATATGTGTATTGCTTGATTTTTCATAGAGTAAAGTTTGTTTATACATACTAGTACTATTCAATGGTACTAACATCCCTTTTGCCGGGGGCGCTACATCTTCTACATGGATGTAGGTGGTTCTATAGCAGGTAGCTCGGTTCGCCGATAGTGGTGCCTCCTTTTCATCTCTCTAGCAGTTCTGTGAGCCCCATTTCCTCTCGGGGCCGTGTGTAGTCTATATCATCTCTTTTGTATATTTTATGTCTTTTAAGGTATAGCCGGCCCTGTTGCCGGCAAGTGTTGTGTAAACCCTTAGTACTCTTAGAGGCTCTGTAGACATGATGTGGGTTGTACATATATGTATTTTGGGCAGTAAATGTGTTTACCAGTAATCATGGTCCGAATCGGAATTATTGTATGTCTTGTGATTATTAAATGTTGAAATGATAAAGGATGAAATGAACCCAAGTAGTAGATTCATGTTTAAACTCTAAATTGTTAATTCATGTGGAATAATGTATATTGTAAACACGGGGTAACGTGTTGGGCAGGAAAGGCAATCCAGGTCCGCTTGACTGGGATCATCTGGTTGGGCGCCGGTCTCGTCCCTCGGTTTTGGGGCATGACAAACTTGGTATCAGAGCCTAAGGTTTGAAAAGTGTCCTAGGATGTCTCGGAGCCGTGTCTAGTAGAGCCTTTTTCATCGGTGTGTTGTCGACCACATCTATAATTAGGGGGCTGAATGGACATTTAGGAAAGTACCCTTTTATTTCTATTCTATATCGTGTGATATGGTGAAAGGTGAGGTTTTCTATCTCTAACTCGTGCATTGTTCCAATTTTCAGTACATGGCACCCAAGAAGAGAGCCCGACTCGGTCCAGAGGCCAATGCCACCCTAGGAGTGGCCGTGAATTCTTAATCTGATTGTGCGGGTGAGAATGATTCCCTGACCCTAAATCTGTCTGACTCTTCCATCCCAGGACAGGATATTCCTATTCATGCTCCAGCGGAGGGGGCTATATTCCCTCCCGCTGATGTTCCTGATCCTTCCTCAGTCCCAGCTTTTAGTCCCGTTATTTCTGATGGGGACCTCAGGGGAGCTATTCAGATGTTGACTCAGATAGTGGACTCCCAGACCCAAAGATCACATGCTGCCCCTGCATCCTCTAGCGAGCAAGGGGATTCTTCAGGTTCCAGGGTCAACGAGTTTCTGCGGTTAGCCCCTCTAGAGTTCACAGGCACCGACCCAGAGGCTGATCCTCAGGAGTTCATTGATGAGATGTGCAAGACCCTCCGAGTTATGAGGGTTACTGAGATAGAGGGGGTTGAGTTGGCTTCCTATCGGTTAAAGGGAGCAGCGTATTCGTGGTTTGAGATGTGGGAGAGATCCCGTAGGGAGGGGAGGCCTCCGGCGAAGTGGGATGAGTTTGTTGATGCCTTCATGGATCATTTCTTGCCTGTCGAAACTATGTAAGCCCCTGCTGCAGAGTTTGAGGCCCTTAAGTAGGGCAGCATGAGTGTGTGGGAGTATCATATGGAGTTCGTGCGCTTGTCCAAATATGCTGTTCACATGGTGTCTTCTATGGAGGCCAGAGTTTGACGGTTTGTTCAGGGACTTGGTCCCTTGGTTGTTAATAAAGCTGCTACAGCTGCCTTGCATTCGGATATGAATTATGGGAAGATCGTGGGATTCTCCCAGGCCACAGAGGCTCAGAAGTTGAAGATAAGAATGGAGAGAGAGTGTGGTAGTAGGTCCTGGTCAGTGGGCAACCCTGGGAGTTCAGTTGCAGGTGGGAGATCAGTCCTTGGGAGAGGGTCATCAGGGCCATCTCAGCCCTATGCTCAGTCATCAGCCAGTGCGCCGGCACCAGGGCACAGTTATCAGCAGGAGGTTTCATCAGTCGGGTCGTTCAGGTGGGAGGTTACAGTAGCAGCGTAGGGCCCCATGCCCTAAGTGTGGGAGGTTCTATTCTGAGCCCTGTTACTTGGACATACCAGTATGCTATAGGTGTGAAGTGAGAGGCCACGTTCAGCGAGACTGTCGTTCACCCCGTCTGGGCACGGGTAGGGGCACTGCTCAGCCATCCAGTTCTTCAGCCGCTACATCTTCAGCACACCCTCCAGCTCCAGCAAGGCGCGGTGCAGTTAGGGGTGGAGCACGGGGTCGAGGAAGACCCAGTCGGTTCTATGCTTTGAGCGGTCGCCAGAGTGCGGAGGCTTCTCCAGATGTTGTCACATGTATTCTGAATGTTCAGTCACATGATGTTTATACTCTTATTGATCCCGGGTCTTCTTTGTCATATGTTACTCCATTTATTGCTTCAAGTTTTGGGATAGAACCCGAACAGCTTCACGAGCCATTCTCTGTGTCGACTCTGGTTGGTGATTCTATTATGGTCGTGCGAGTCTATAGGAATTGTGTTGTCACGATGCGTGGTTGGGATACCACGGACGATCTTATTGAGTTATAAATGGTAGATTTTGATGTAATTATGGGGATGGATTGGCTCTATTCGTGCTTTTCTAAACTCGACTGCCAAACTAGGATTATGAGGCTTGAGTTTCCTAATGAATCAGTTATCGAGTGGGAGGAGAATAATGTTGTTCCAAGAGGTAGGCTTATTTCCTACCTTAAAGCCTCAAAAGATGATCAGAAAAGGGTGCATCTACCATTTGGTCCGGGTTGCGGACACCACTTCTGAGGTGCCTGCTCCCGAATCTGTGCCTGTTGTGAATGAATTTCTTGAAATATTTCCGGACGAGCTTCCTGGGATTCCACCAGATAGAGAGATAGATTTCGGGATTGATGTATTGCCAGATACGCAGCCAATATCTATTCCACCTTACCGAATGGCGCCAGCTGAATTGAGAGAGTTAAAAGAGCAATTGAAAGATCTATTAGAAAAAAGGTTTCATTCGGCCAAGTGTGTCGCTTTGGGGTGCACCGATTCTTTTTGTCAGAAAGAAAGACGGATCGCTTCGGATGTGTATTGATTATCGGTAGCTCAACAAGGTCACCATCAAAAACAAATACCCATTGCCTCGGATAGATGATTTGTTCGACCAGTTGCAAGGTGCTAAGTTCTTCTCAAAGATTGATTTGCGGTCCGGGTATCACCAGTTAAAGATCAGGGAGCAGGATATTCCTAAGACTGCCTTCAGGACTCGATATGGGCACTTCGAATTTCTGGTAATGTCTTTTGGGCTAACCAATGCCCCATCAGCTTTTATGGATCTTATGAATCGAGTTTTCAAACCGTTTCTTGAATCCTTTGTGATTTTCTTCATTGACGACATCCTTGTTTATTCGCGAAGTCAGGAAGACCATGCTACTCACCTCAGGGCAGTTCTGCAGACTCTTCATCAGCACCAGTTGTATGCAAAGTTTTCAAAATGTGAATTTTGGCTAGAATCAGTCACCTTTTTGGGCCATGTTGTTTCCAGGGAAGGGATTCAGGTTGATCCCCAAAAGATTGCACCGGTAAAGGATTGGCCTAGGCCAACGACCCCGACAGAGATTCGCAGTTTCTTGGGTTTGACTGGGTATTATTGGAGGTTCGTGGAGGGATTCTCTACCCTCGCCTCCCTATCGACTAAGCTGACGCAGAAGGCGGTTAAGTTCCAGTGGTCCGATGCTTGTGAAAAGAGTTTTCAGGAATTGAAATTGAGATTGACTACGACACCAATGTTGACCTTTCCAGAGGGTTCAGAGGGATTTGTGGTTTATTGTGATGCTTCAAGGGTTGGTTTGGGGTGTTTGTTGATGCAGTGCAGGAAGGTTATAGCGTATGCTTCTAGGCAACTCAAGAATCACAAGAAGAATTATCCGACGCATGATTTGGAGCTCGCGGCGGTTGTGTTTGCATTAAAGATCTGGCGGCATTATCTTTATGGGGTCCATGTGAACGTGTTCACAGACCACAAGAGTCTTCTATATTTATTCAAACAAAAGGAGTTGAACTTAAGGCATCGGAGGTAGTTAGAATTGCTCAAGGATTATGATATGAATATTTTGTACCATCCAGGAAAGGCGAATGTGGTAGCGGACGCTCTTAGTCGGAAATCTATGGGTAGCTTGGCTCATTTGGGAGCAGGTCAGCGGCCTTTGGCTCGGTAGGTTTATCAGTTAGCTAGTCTGGGGGTCTGTCTTTCGACCTCAGACGAAGGGGATGTCGTGGTGCGTAATGGAGCAGAATCTTCACTTGTAACGGAAATCAAGGAAAAACAATTCAGAAATCCAGCATTGGTACAGTTGAGAGAGGCAATTATGAATCATAAGACTATAACATTTTCACTCGGTAATGATGACGGTGTTTTGCGGTGCCAAGGGAGGCTATGTGTTCCGGATTTGGCGATCTTCGGGAAAGGGTAATGGCAGAGGCTCACAATTCCAGGTATTCAGTACACCTAGGTTCTACGAAGATGTATCATGATCTCAAAGAGATTTATTGGTGGAATGGTATGAAGAGGGGTGTGGTGGACTTTGTGGCTAGATGCCCGAATTGTCAGCAAGTGAAGGCCGAGCATCAGAGGCCCGGTGGGTTGCCACAGCTTATGGAAATACCAATGTGTAAATGGAAGATGATCAATATGGACTTTGTGGTGGGGTTACATCGCACCCCACGTAGGTTCGACTCAATTTGGGTTATAGTGGATCGGCTTACGAAGTCTGTGCATTTCTTGCCATTCAAGTCCACCGATACTGCATAACAGTACGCTCAGTTATATATCAAAGAAATAGTCAGGCTCCATGGCACTCCAGTATCTATTATCTCGGATCGAGGGGCCCAGTTCACAACTAACTTTTGGAAGAAATTTCAGCAAGGTTTGGGTACGCAGGTAAATCTCAGCATAGCATTCCACCCACAGACTGATGGGCAGGCAGATCGGACCATTCAGACGCTTGAAGATATGTTACGGGCTTGTGTACTAGATTTCAAGGGTAGCTGGGATGATCACTTGCCGCTTATAGAATTTGCTTATAATAATAATTTCCATTCTAGTATTCAGATGGCCCCATTTGAGGCATTGTACGGAAGGAAGTGTAGGTCTCCGATTGGATGGTTCGAGGTTGGCGAGGCGGAACTGCTAGGACCGGATCTTGTGCACCAAGCTATGGAAAAAGTTAAAGTCATTCAGGAGAGGATGAAAACTGCTCAGAGTCGTCAGAAATCCTATGCGGACGTTCGTCGAAGAGATTTGGAGTTTCAAGTAGATGATTCGTTATTCTTGAAGGTGTTTCCCATGAAAGGAGTAATGCGGTGTGGGAAGAAAGGGAAATTGAGTCCTAGGTATGTCGGGTCGTATCAGATCGCTCAAAGGATAGGACAGGTGGCTTAGGCTGGAATTGCCCCCTGAGATGTCATTAGTGCACCCAGTGTTTCATGTGTCCATGTTGAAGAAGGTGATTGGGGATCCATCCGCCATTGTGCTGGTTGAGACGGTTGAAATTAATGAAGGATTGTCATATGAAGAGTTTCCAGTTGTTATTCTTGATAGGCAAGTTCGTAGATTGAGGAACAAAGAGATTGCTTCTGTTAAAGTATTATGGCAGAGTCAACAAGTCGAAGAAGCCATGTGGGAAGCGGAAAATGAAATGAAAGAGAAATATCCCCACTTGTTTGAATAAGTCTGGTAGTGGTTTTGAAAGTTGTCATTCCTAAGCAATTATATATTGTGTTAAATTTTGTGCAAGAACACTCCACTCCCCTAATTACCCTACTATTGTGATTTCTCCAAATTTGTGCCATAAATGTATATGTTGTTGTGATTAGCTCAATTATGTGCAACTCATTGTAATAGTTGAATTATGTGCAAATTTGTGGAGTTTACCGAACTATGTGAGGCTTGTGGAAGTAATTAATTATATGTAGCTTGTTAAAATGACCGGATTATGTACAAGTTGATAGATTAACTGAAAATGTGTGGAATTGGTTAAAATATGTTTCGGGGGCTCTCTGACAGGTAGATAGGCCTAATTACAAAGGAAACTCTGGCGAAATTTTCAGGAAATATCGGAGTTAGTAAAAAAATTTTGGGGTTGGCTTATTTTGTGTTTTTCCTACTCTAGTGATTCCCCGATCCTCATTCGAGGACGAATGATTTTAAGTGGGGGAGAATGTAAAGACCCATAAAATTTCAAGTCTAAAAATAATGCCCAAATAGGTCCCCGTGTTGTTATAACTGTAGAAATTCTTAAAACGGACCCTTGTGAAGTAAAAAATACCGGTGGACTTAAAAGATATAATTTTCCAGATTTGCGCAGGTTTGCGGTCCACTATGCGAATGCAGATCAGGTATGCGGACCGCATAATGGTCGCATACCTGTACAGTTTGCTGTCCATTTTGAGGACAGATATGCGGCCTAAAATGCGATCGCATTTCTTGAATGTGGGTTGCATAGTTGTCGCATTCTTGCACCTTGACTTTTGCGGAGGGAGTTATGCGATCGCATAGTGGTCGCATACCTGGGAAGTCTACTTTTCTTTTTGGCCCATTTGAGGGCCATTTATGCGACAGGAATGCGGACCGCATTTCTGATTCGGGGCTGTTAAATTTCTAATTTTATACCCGACCCCCAGTTCATTAAAACACTTATCCCCTTCCATTTTAAAAAATTTCTGAAAAAAATAAAGAGAGGGAAGAGAGAGTTCTAGAGAGAGAAAGTCTCAACTTCATCAAAGTGATCCTCCCTCATCATTCAAGCTTGGAAATAATCAAGTAGGACACCATTTTCTTCACCATAAGAGGCAAGCTTCTACCCCATCAACCTTAATTTTCAGATTTTTGTTAAAAATGAAACATGGTTAGGTGAATTCATGAAGATGGGGGTAGGGATTTTGCTTGCATGTAACCAACTAGTCATAACCTAGTAAAAGGAAATGGGTTAGAGTAATCTTTTACTAAAAAGAGGACATTTAATCTAAAGGAACACCTAGTGTTTGATAGAATGCTCAAGTGAGTTCAAGACATGATCGTTATTCCTAATTATAAGTTCAATTATGCCACATTGTGAACTAGATTGAAGGTGCTAGAAGGTCCGGTGAATTGTGGTAGAAAATTAAAGGGGAATTCCGATTCAAGGTATGTATAGATAACTTTAATACTTGTAGAGTCATCTTGTTGGTGTCCGAGCACTCGGTATGAAATTCTTGCTTCAGCATATGTGAATTGATTGCCCTACTGTGTCGAGGTGTAAGACTTCGTTCTTTGAATTTCTTAGTCGATTACCATGTTATATGAGCTTGCGAAAAGGTGATTCTTTGTGCTTATTCTATCATGTGCAAGCTCGTTAAATGTTGATTACATCGGTATGAGAGGATGTGCTAAAAAATGAAAGAAATGATAATGAAACAAAGTGTTGAATGTATCTAAGTGCTAAGTGTTGTGTAGTAAATAATGGAAATAAAACGGGGATAAACTAAATGAGCTATGCGTTGATGGAATACCGTATATGACTCACTATATGATAAAGATTTCTGTGGCCTTGATTTCATATGGTTACTTGGTTGTTACGAATGAATATCCTTGCCGATGAGATTCTTTGTGATTGAATTGTTGGTTGATGTGGCTATTAATTACATTGTTGAACGTATCAAAGAGCTAAAGGATGTGTAGCAAATGATAAAAGTAAATATGGGATGATGTTATTGAGTTAAATGATTGTGGCAACACCATATATGAATTACCGATTGGTAAGGATCATTGTGCCTTGATTTCACATAGTTATTGGTTGATATGAACTTATGTTCTTCATGATGAAGATCCTTGTGATATAATTGTTGGTGGTTGTGCTGTGAAATGTGATTGTAAGGTGGGATCGGGTTGCACGTCGCAACAGAATTGTAAGGTGGGATCGGGTTGCACGCCGTAACAGAATTGTAAGGTAGGATCGGGTTGCACGCCGCAACAGAATTGTAAGGTGGGATCGGGTTGCACGCCGCAACAGAATTGTAAGGTGGGATCAGGTTCCACGCTGCAACAGAATTGTAAGGTGGGATCGGGTTGCACGCCACAATAGAAGTAATAAGGGTGTGATGTGATTGTAAGATAGGATAGGGTTACACGCCGCAACAGAAGAAATAAGGGTGGAATATGATTATAAGGTGGGATCGGTTTGCGCGCCGCAACAGGGGAACAATCACAATAAGAAACTGTGGAAACCTCATTTGTGATTCTCTGTATATCTGTGCAATATTTGTTTGGGTTTCTTTAACTGCCTCACATATGTGTATTGCTTGATTTTACATAGAGTAAAGTTTTCTTATACATACTAGTACTATTCAATGGTACTAACGTCCCTTTTTCCCGGGGCGCTACATCTTCTATATGGATGTAGGTGGTTCTATAGCAGGTAGCTCGATTCGCCGATAGTGGTTCCTCCTCTTCATCTCTCTAGCAGTTCTGGTGAGCCCCATTTCCTCTCAGGTCCGTGTGTAGTCTATATCATCTCTTTTGTATATTTTATGCCTTTTAAGGTATAGCCGGGGCTTTGTTGCCGGCAAGTATTATGCAAACCCTTAGTACTCTTAGAGGCTCCGTAGACATGATGTGGGTTGTACATATATGTATTTTGGGCAGTAAATGTGTTTACTAGTTTTCGTGGTCCGAATCGGAATTATTGTATGTCTTGTGATTATCAAATGTTGAAATGATAAAGGATGAAATGAACTCAAGTAGTAGATTCATGTTTAAACTCTAAATTGCTAATTCATGTGGAATAATGTATATTGTAAACACGGGGTAACGCGTTGGGCAGGAAAGGCAATCCAGGTCCGCTTGACCGGGATCATCCGGTTGGGTGCTGGTCTCGTCCCTCGGTTTTGTGGCGTGACAGATTCATCCTTCCAAAAGAGAAGAAAATAAAACACAGAAGAGAGAGAAAGGCTATATCGGGAAAAGAGAAGGGACCATATCGGAGAGAGAGAAATTCTTGGCAAAAGACTAAAAGTCCCTTCACACAATTGAAGTGACCATTAAAAACTAAGGGCATTTCGGGGAGTTAGAAAGTGGGTACAATGCCAATATATACCTTCGTGTAGTACGTTAGCAAGACACTATTTTCCTCTCTCTCTCTCTCCCTCTCTCTCTCTCTCTCTATATATATATATGTATGTATAAAGAATCAAGTGTTGTGATACTATACCAACGTACCGAAAGATTGTTATAACATAAAAATTGCAAAGCAAATAAAAAGGCATATTATTCACTTGAAATTAACGTACAAAATAAATTAATTTAGCTTTTTATTTATAGAAGAAGAAAGTTGTTGCAAGACTTTTCAGGAAACTGTCTGTTTAATTGCTAGTCTTTTCACGAAATAATTGAAAAGTTTGCATAAACTACTTATTTAATTGCAAACTTCCTTAGAATTCAAGATATAATGTATTATGTATTCATAACACGGATCTATTTCTGCTAGGTTTATTGTGAAAATAGTATAGGCTAGCCAATTTCGAACTGATAATCGAAAAATAGCCACTATTTTATGTGGAGATAAAATCTGGATAAATTTACCTTAGCCGAAACACGAAAGTTCCAGCATAACATGTTGGATTACAGAGCTCCTGCACATAAACTTTAGCATATTATGTTGGAACTCAACCAATTATAAAATTCTAGCACATTATGTTGGAATCTCATATGTAAAAATTCGAAGTTCAGCATATTATGCTGTAATTTTTCCGGATTTTTAAGGGGTATTTTTGTTTAGGTTTTATCTTTACATAAAAAATGGTTAGATTATTTTTAAAATTGTGGATGGTAGACATATAAAATTTATTGGGTATAATTCATACAAAATTTGAATTAAATTCAATTGGGTTAAATAATTAATTTGGACTTTACAAATTAAATTAGTCCATTTTATTATTTTCAAGCCCAAAGTCCATTTCATTTTAAGGCCCATATTCATGACATGTGTCAAATGACATGAAACATCCAGTCAAACTCGAAGCCAACAAGATGGTGCCACGTGTTAAATAATGTGACAATCCCAGTCCAAAACAATGACCAATCAAGAATCGCCGAGTGTCTAAAATGACATGCCTTGGCCAATCACAATCAAGCTTATCACATAGCTTTTGTGATAAATCTGATGACTCACATGAGCCAATCAGAATCAAGCAAGAGAGTTCATATGTAGTTGGACTGTCCATCCTCTACAACTATAAATAAAGGGGTTACATAACTCTTTGAGGACATTCAGAATTGGACAAGAGCATTCCGCAATTGGTGAAAGTATCCGCAAACAGAGAGATCAATCATCAAGTGCAGCATTCTTCGATAAAGGAGTGATCAACGGATTTCTTTCCGGAGATCAACCTGAAACAACAAAGTGTTGCTCGTCGTTCTTGGTGATTAAATACATCACAAAGAGGTCTGCATCATCCTACATTCGAGAAAGACGCTTCTTAATCCCTCGAATCACGGAGAATTTTAGAGAGGAAAATCAAGGGATACATAGAATTGTACTCACAAATTTTCATCAATAAAATCTCTTTTTCTTCATATTATTTTTGTTGCAGTCTATTTTTTCGTACTACGAAAATTTATTGCGAACAAATTTTGGCACGCCTAATGGGACCAATTCTGTCCTTCATCTCTCCTTCTCTCAAGTTGAAAACTACAAACTTCAGATCTACTGCTACAATGACTGCAAGTGTGACGATTCATGCAAAGATGCCACTGTTGCCGCATCCGCTGAGCTCAGTCATGTTGGCCCAATCGCTCGTAGTAAGTTCAAGGCTAGTGGCTAGGATTGATCCGAATATTTCACCTCCTTGGAAATTGAAAAGAAGAGCAGATCTCACATGATGTCTGCAACCAGAATCTTTGGGGGCAACATTCCATTCTTGCTATTTGACGTACTTTCTCAAACAGTCTCTAACCTTGGTGAATTTGAGGATTTGGTGGATTCTCCAGTTTCAACAAAAGTCAATGCCTTAATGACTGATGCAACTAAAGTGTATGAAAAGTTTGATATGATGGAACAGACTATAAAAGTCTTGAAGAAATATGTTGAAGACAAAGACCTTTAAATCGCTCAACTCATGAACAAAATTGGAGGCCTACGTACTTGGAGAGTCTAGCCACGTCCCTCCTCGTTCACCTGGCTCCACATCGCAAAAAACGACTATTGAGGAATCACTTGCAAAGTTTAACATTCAAAAGGAAAAGCAATCCACTTAAGTTGCGGCGCTATCTATCCAACAATTGCAATACATGAAAACAAACACCATCAGAGCTCAATATGGCGGACTGTCGCAAAGTTTGTTGTACTACTCTAAGCCTTATACTAAGAGGATTGATTTTCTAACCATGCCAACCAATTATCAACCACCAAAGATGCATCAATTTGATGGTAAAGGGAACCCAAGGCAACATATTGCACACTTTATAGAGACTTGTAGCAATGCTGGAACGCATGGTGACCTTTTGCTAAAAAATTTGTTTGTTCTCCGAAAAGGAACGCATTCGAATTGTATATTGACATGGATCCTGAGTCCAATGATAGCTGGGAGCAACTTGAGAAGGAATTTCTTAATCGTTTTTACAGTTTCGAAGAACTATAAGAATGATAGAATTGATAGGCACCAAGTAAAGGAAGGACGAGCCCTGGTGGATTACATCAATCGTTGGAGGGCGTTAAGTTTGGACTGCAAGGATCACCTTTTAGAAATATCTACTGTGGAGATGTGAATTCAAGGAATTCATTGGGGCCTTTTGTACATCCTACACGGGATCAAACCGCGAACTTTATGTACATCCTACACGGGATCAAACCGCGAACTTTATGTACATCCTACACGGGATCAAACCGCGAACTTTTAGTAAGACGCTTAGTAACCTTTTGAAGAAAGTTGTTGCAAAGAACAAGAGAGATTGGCATGAGAAAATTGGTGAGGCTTTGTGGGCATACCAGACAACCTTCAGAACTGCTACACAATCAACTCCTTACTCTTTGGTGTACGGTGTAGAAACAGTCCTTCCACTGGAGTAACAAATTCCATCATTGCATATCGCAATCCAAGAAGGACTCACGTCCGAAGAGAATGCTCAACTTCGCCTAGCAGAGTTAGAGGCATTGGATGAGAAAAGATTGGAAGTGAAACAAAAATTGGAGTGCTAGCAAGCTAGATTAGCTAGAGCCTTCAACAAGAAAGTGCGACCATGATCATTCCAAGTGGGAGACTTGGTCCTAGCTATTCTAAGACCTATAAGGCTCAACAAACGCATGGGCGACAAGTTTACTTCAAAATGGGATGGATCGTACATTGTGAAGGAAGCCTATTCAAGTGGCGCATACAAAATTGTTGATAAGGAAGGTCTCAGAGTTGGTGCAATCAACGACATGTTTCTGAAGCAGTACCTCCAATGCAAGTCATCTATGCTCCTCGGCACACGAGCCTAAACTGCAAGTTATGACGTTCCTTGATGCATGAGCCTAAACTGCATGTTGCTACGCTCATTGACGCACGAGCCTAAACTGCAAGTCACGATGCTCCTTGATGCATGACCCTAAATTGCACGTTGCTACACTCCTGGCCCGCATGAGTCTAAATTTTGTAAGGCAAAAAAAAAGGTCTGCTAGGTTGAAACCTCGAAAGAGGCGGCCTAGGTAAAAGTCAAGACAAAAAAATAAGTTATCTAGGTTGAAAACCTCATGGGAGGCGGCCTAAGAAAAAAATTTAGGACATTAAAAAAAACTCATCCCTTTGAACTACGCTATGACTTGATCCTATTCACCAAGGTATGTAAGCAGCTTAGACTTTCATTCTAAGTTCAATCGCGTGAGTTTTATAAAAAAAAGGGTTTGGCTTATGGGATCATCACATTAACTCTTCAAGTACTGAGGCATATATAAATACGAGAAGAAAGACAATTTACATTGAAGTGTAAAAGATATTTTATTACTTCAATGTTACAAAAGTTGATACATCCAAAAATGTGGAGACAAAAGAGATTAGAAATTATCTTGTACAAAGCCTAAGTAATGAAAATGATCGTAAGGCTTTATTGCTGACGTGTCTTAAATGCTTTTCCAAGTCTGTATGACGTCTCCACATTTAATGCCATTCTCGATGTATGTTTCCCGCGTTCAGTAGTTGTGATGATCTCTTGACCACGTATCTTGTTGTTAGGCCTCGTGCATGATAGTTTGTTTCTCTTGTGCAAGTTTTGGTTGAAGGTCCCATATATGAGAAGTCATCTCTCTTGAAAAAAATTCAATCACCATCGGAGCCACCATTGATGAACTTCAATATTATCAACAAATCAAGTGCAACGGTTGGTGAAGGGGTGGCTTCGCATCTTGTACGACACCTCAGTCTGATATCTGGACCCCTTGAGCTTTTTTGCGAGTCCGCAAAAGAAATAAATGAAGAGATAAGATTTGTGATGCATGAAATCTAAAGTTTCTACATGCAAGACTCTATAGTCAATTTCAAGAAGAAAAAAAAACATTCGTAGGACAACTCAGAGAGCATAGAGCTGGAAAGCAAGCTCAACGGACGACGGGATCAACTTTGGAAAACTACTGCAATCCATCTGGATGACGTTCTACCCCTAAAATTTTATATGTTGTAGATTTGGATGTTTAGTTTCCAACAACACAAACCATTTTCGATTTGGAAGCTCCTAGATCAAGATACGATTCTTTTTGCCGGAACTACACAAATCTGAAAGTTTACTGTAGCTAGGTCGCACTTTGAGATTTTCTTGCTTTCAACCCAAAAGAAGTTCTGCCATGAGATTCATATGTGATGAACATCTATGAGTTTACTTTTTAACGGCGCAACGAGATATGAATTTTTCCACTGGAGCGCGCAAAGCTGAAAAGCAGCAAGGAAGACGTCTAGATCAATTTCAAGAAAATGTTGTGGCCAATTTGGAAAGATTAATTCTGTGATATTTTAGAATTTTCTTATCTCTGAGTATTCTTTCTAGTGGCGCAAACGGCTTGTGATTTCGACGTTCCTAGGAGAATATATTTTTTCTTTATCTAGAGTGCGCAAATATGGAAATCAAGTGCGACATATGTCTGTTGCAAATTCAAAATATCATGGCGAACGTTCTGAAAGGATTTTTGCTTTCGTATTTACATATAATTTGATACAGAGATGTCTTTCCAACAATTTAGATGGCTCGTGATTCTGAAATCTGAAGCTTGAGATATGAATTTCTTGATGGGAGTGCACAAAGCTGAAATGCAGCAAAGCAAACATCAAGAGTGACTTCAGAATAATATTGCGGCCAATTTAAAAGGAATTTTGCCACAATATTTTCAGGTGTTGCGGGTCTTGAAATGTATTTCTGATGGTCACAGATGGCTTGTGATTTGGACGTTCCTAGTTTGAGATATGTGCATCATCTTCGAAAGTTCATTCTGTCTTGTCCCGATGAAATTTGGCCCTAAATTTTGGATATGTTGCTATGGTGCAAGTTTTGATTCTGTAGAACTAAACGGATTGCAGTTTGGACACTCCTAGGTCGAGATACGATTTTTTCAATGAGAGCATGAAATGCTATAAAGTCAAAGCAGCAGAGGCGCGCCAGGTGTTTGCTTGCCAAAGTTGGAAGGGCTTACTCCATTTGTCTTCCTCGCCAGCCTACAACGATACAGTGGGGTACATGTTGCACTCGCCAGTGATGAAATATGGTCTCTCCTAGCCTCCAAGAGTAGGAATTTCGTCGCCGAGGTTAAAAGGACACTTCATGTGTCTCTCTCGCCGAGCCACAACAAAGAGACGAGTGGTTCTCTAACAATTCATCTTTCTAGGGATATCAAGATCGTTGGAACTCTCTCAAATCCTACAAAGAAAATTATTTTCGGTGCCAATAGCATGACATTTCAACAACACGACACTTCAACTCGACTCATAAATATCGATATATTGCCTTTTTGCCCAAGATTCTTTTGAGGAAAAAGCACTTTCTTTTTTTCAAAAGTGTTTTTTTCTAAAATTAAGGTGTTAGGAAAAGCTTTTGAAAGAAAAAAAGTGATTTTGAGGAGAAGTATAAAAAGTAGCTTCTCTCCAAAACCACTTTTTTGAAACGCACTTTTGAAAAAAATATACTTAGAAGCAGTTTTTTAAAACTTGGTCAAATACTAATTGTTGCTCAGAAGTACAACAACAACAACAAAAAAAACAACATACCCAGTAAAATCCCACTAGTGGGGTCTGGGAAGAGTAGAGTGTACGCAGACCTTAACCCTACCCCGAAAAGGGTAGAGAGGCTGTTTTCCGGAGACTCTCGGCTCGACAAGAGAGACAATAATATCATAAAAGAAACAAGAAAATGCATGTAACAACAAAATGCCAGAAAGAAAATAACAACAACGAATAATTGAAAGGACACTAACACAAACTATGCAAAACTACAATGTGAACACAACATAGACCGCTAACAAATCTAAACAAAACTCTATCAGACTATCTAGTATAAAGAGGGAAGAACTCTCGATTACCCCCTAGCCTACCACCCTAATTCTCGACCTCCACATGTTCCTATCAAGAGCCATGTCCTTGGAAATCTGAAGTCGCGCCATGTCCTGCCTGATCACCTCGCCCCAATACTTCTTAGGCCGCCCTCTGCCTCTTCTCGTACCTGCCAAAGTCAAACGCTCACACCTCCTAACCGGTGCATCTAAGCTTCTCCTCCGCACGTGTCCGAACCATCTAAGTCGCGCTTCCCGCATCTTGTCGTCCACGAGAGCCACGCCCACCCTCTCCCGAATATCTTCATTCCTAATCTTATCCAGCCTAGTGTGCCCACACATCCATCTCAACATCCTCATTTCTGCTACTTTCATCTTCTGGATATGTGAATTCTTGACTGGCCAACATTCAGCTCCATACAACATGGTCGGTCTAACCACCGCTCTATAGAACTTACCTTTAAGTTTTGGTGGCACATTCTTGTCACACAGGACTCCAGACGCTAACCTCCATTTTATCCACCCCACCCCAATACATTGCATAACATCCCCGTCGATCTCCCCATCTCCCTAGATAATTGACCCTAAGTACTTAAAACTTTCTCTCTTGAGGATGACCTGTGAGTCAAGCCTGACTTCCACATCCGCTTCCCCCCTCATGTCGCTGAACTTACATTCACATATTCCGTCTTAGTCCTACTCAATTTGAAATCTTTAGACTCCAGGGCCTGCCTCCATACCTCCAGCCTCCCATTCACGGTGCCTCGCATCTCATCAATCAGAACTATATCATCAGAGAACAACATACACCATGGCTCCTCTCCTTGGATATGGTGTGTCAGTGCGTCCATCGCCAGAGCAAATAAGAACGAGTGAGCGCAGATCCTTGGTGTAACCCTATAACAACCGAAAAAGGCTCTGAGTCCCCTCCCACACTCCTAACCCGAGTCATAGCTCCATCATACATATCCTTTATCGCCCTAATGTAAGTCATGGGCACACCTTTCACCTCCTGACACCTCCAAAGGACGTCCCTAGGAACCTCATACGCCTTCTCTAGGTCAATAAACACCATATGCAAATCCCTCTTCCTATCCCTGTATAGTTCCACCAACCTCCTGATAAGGTGGATAGCTTCCGTAGTAGAACGACCCAGCATGAACCCGAACTGGTTTTCCGATATAGACATCGCCCTCCTTATCCTCCCTTCTACCACCCTCTCCCATACTTTCATGTTATGACTTAGTAACTTGATACCCTTATAGTTGTTACAATTCTAGATATCCCATTTGTTCTTGTACACCGGAACCATTGTACTCCACCGCCACTCATTAGGCATCCTCTTTTTCATGAAGATAACATTAAAAACCCCAGTCAGCCACTCCAAGCCTGCTCTACCCGCATATCTCCAAAACTCTACTGGAATCTCGTCTGGTCCGGTCACTTTGCCCCGACTCATCTTACCCATTGCACCCACGACCTCCTCAACCTTAATGCGCCTACAATACCTAAAGTCTCGGTGTCTCTTGGAGTGCCCCAATTGCCCTAACACGATGTTTCCACCCCCTTCTTCATTCAGAAGGGAAGTACGACTGCCATCTTTGCCTAATTTGGGCCTCTTCTATCAATACTCGGTCGTCCTCGTCTTTGATGCACCTCACTTGATCCAGGTCACGAGCCTTCTTCTCTCTCGCTTTGGACAACCGAAATAACTTCTTGTCCCCATATTTCCCCCCAAGTTCCTCATAAAGTCGACCAAAAGTAGCAGTCTTAGCCTCTATGACCGCTAATTTCGCCTCTTTCCTAGCCTCCTTATATCTTTCTCTGTTCGCTCTCCTCTGATCCTCGTCGATGCTCTCTACTAACTTAATGTAAGCCGCTTTCTTGGCTTCCACTTTACCTTGGACCACGTCATTCCACTACCAGTCGCCTCGGTTCCTACCAGAGTAACCTTTCGAAACTCCTAACACCTGTCTTGATGCCTCCCTTATACAGTCTGCCGTCGCCATCCACATAGCGCTAGCATCCCCACCACTCTTCCAGGCACCCATATTCGTCAGCCGCCCCTCCAACTCTTGTGCATTATCCTTAGACAAAGCTCCCTACCTGATCCTCGACTGACCCCGTACAAACCTCTTCTTCCTCTTCATCAAGATACCGACGTTCATCACCAGGAGCCTATGTTGAGTTGCGAGGTTCTCACTCGGGATCACCTTGCAATCCTCGCACATACCCCTATCACACCTCATGAGGAGGAGATAGTCAATCTGAGTCTTAGCCACCATACTCCGGAAAGTAACCAAATGTTCCTCCCTCTTCGGAAACATAGAGTTCACGATCACCAACTCAAGAGCTCTAGCGAAATCCAACAGTGAGGTACCACCCCCGTTCCTATCACCAAAGTCGAAGCCACCGTGCATCTCACCATAGCCACCAGCAGACAACCCAATATGACCATTGAAATCCCCTCCTATGAATAGCTTCTCCGTAGGCGGAATACCCCGCACCGCCTCATCCAGCGCCTCTCAGAAGCACCTCTTAACCTCCTCGTCCAAGCTTGTTTGCGGCACGTAAGCGCTAATGACATTCAGAGTGCTCCCTCCAACTACTACCTTGCTGCTCAGAAGTGTTTTTAAAATTAATTAGCCAAACACAAATTATTTTTCACCAATAGTACTTTTGAAAAAAAAATATTTTTCAAAATAAGCTGATTTTTGCAGCTTGACCAAACGGGCTAGTAGACGACACAACTTTTGATTTCACATGATTGATTAGCGTCAAGACGCTGTAATTCGCCTCAATAGTAATGTCAATGGAACGTCGATTCACTGACTCCAATATTTAATAAAGAAGTGCTCCGTTGCAAAAAAGCAATAGTATTTGTAAGTTTGTTGAGGCGGCAGAAGTATAAATCTTTTAGTGTGACTCAATTTAGACTTTTCTAGTATGACCTAAATTAAATTTGGAGGATTTAAGTTATTGTTGATAATTCAGAATCCTTGGGTCATATGATCCCCCCTTTATTTGGTGTTATCTGTGATATTGTTTCTGTCATGGTTAATATAATCACTTTGGAGTCTTGCATGGAGTAGATACATCATAGGGGTATTGAGTCATCTATTGTTTTTAACCAAATTCTTATCTAACGCAGCCACAAAATTGGTTAATTTTGTTGTCACACATTAGGTGCCATGTATTATGATTAAATTTTAATTACATTGGGTTAATGTATACTTCAAGTCAAGTCTTTAAAACTATAAATATCGACAAGACTTGAAGTAGGAGCATATATAGACATATAAAATTTATTGGGTCTAATTCATACAAAATTTGAATTAAATTCAATTGGGTTAAATAACTAATTTGGACTTTACAAATTAAAGCCCAAGATCCATTTCATCTTAAGGCACAAACTCATGCCATGTGTCAAGTGACATGGCACATCTAGTCAAACTCAAAGCCAACAAGATGACGCCACATGTTAAATGATGTGGCAATCCCAGTCCAAAACAATGACCAATCATGAATCACCAAGTGTCTAAAATGATATGTCGTGGCCAATCAACAAGCAAGCTTATCACATAGGTTTTATGATAAATTTGATGGCTCACATGAGCCAATCAAAATCAATCAAGAGAGTTCATATGTAGCTGGATTGGCCATCATCTACAACTATAAATAGAGGGGTTACATAACTCTCTGGGGACATTTAGAATTGGAGAAGAGCATTACGCAATTGGTGAAGGCAACAGAGAGATCAATCATCAAGTGAAAAGTTCTTCGACAATGGAGTGATCAACGGAGTTCTTCCCGAAGATTTACCCAAAACAACAAAGTGCTGCTCGGCGTTCTTGGCGATTAAATACATCACAAGGAGGTCTGCATCATCCTACATTCGAGAAAGACGCTTCTCAAGCCCTCGAATCACGGAGGATCAAGGGATACATAGAATTGTACTCACAAATATTCATCAATAAAATCTCTTTTTCTTCAGTAATGAATTCCTAGCCACTTAAACTTGTAGGGCTTTTGAAAGACGATACACAAACTTTGGACTTTCCCCTTTGAACATTCGAACTCATGATTCCCTTAACTAATAAACACTTCTGACCCTTGAGCCTATGCGCGTGTATTACAATACATAGACGTGTCCATCCAGTCAGCAAATTATCTATCCAGTCAGCAAATGACCAATCAGATTGTTACACGTCAAGGGCGCGAAAACAAACCCCAACTAATTGGGGTCTCCCCTCTTTTAATCAATAGACGGACCAAAATCAGCCATGAACTTCCATAAAATCCACCATTTTTCACTTCTAACAAAATTGTTTTTTTTGCTGCTCACCGAAAATCTATAGATCTGGTCGATTTTACAAACTTTTCGGCGACCATACACTGTTGTTGTTCATAGGCCGGGGTTATGTCACTCGCCGCTGATACTTTTGCTACTCGTTATTGCTGGTTTTACGTTTGAGGGATTGGATTGTTTATTGTAGTTTGCTAGCAATTGAGTTCGTGCTTTGACTGGTATTTTCGACGATTTATGGATTTTCCAATCATTGTTGGTTTCGCAGATGCTTGACTGTTGCAACCATTTTGTCAAAACTCCAAAACCGACATCCAATCCCTCAAGCAGGATTCATCATCTTCTTCGGCTTCCAAAGCACTAACCGACGAGCAAAAGATCGATGATTTAAACCTTCCCGATAGGAGGTGATTCGTCGCCTTAGGTTTTTGAAACAACCGGTGACTTTGTTCGGAGAAGATGATGTGGAGAGGGAAATAGGGGTTTAATGATTTTAAAGCAGAGGCTTATTTTCTTTCTTTTTCTTTGTATTTTTTTTTAGATTTTTTAAATCAAAATTATTGTAGTGACACGCTTAGTTTAGGTGATTTGCACATACTTTGTCCATATCACCTCTGTCACTGCCACATGTGCATGATCAACGGTCAAATATGTTTATTGATTATCAAATATACAAGTTCAAGTGTTCAAATGGGAAAGTCCAAAGTTTGTGTATCGGCTTTTAAAAATCCTACAAGTTTAAGTGGTCATGAAGCCATTACGCCTATTATTTTTGTTGCAGTCTATTTTTTCAAACTACGAAAATTTATTGCCAACATGACTATTTTTCAATTACCAAGCTATTATTTATTTTTCCACAAGTTTGTTTGTTTATTTATTTATTTGTTTTGGAAGAATGCTCCTAGATGAAAAGAAGCCTTTGGACGCAAAATAGAACTTGGACTAACAAGGCATCAAATCTTATTTCATGGGGACCACAAAACGCACTTATTTAATTCACATATATAAACTCCCAACAAAATTCTATACCGTCCACTCTCTACCATCCGTGGAAATTTTAGGGTTTCTTTCTTCCTCCAAATTCCCAATTCCCCAATTCCTTCAACTCCCAAATCAAACACTACAACTCCCATATCAACACATATGCAACCTCCAAACTCATTCCAAATTCCTCTAGGATTCATTTAATTTCCCCTTTTCCTATTCTATTTAGGAAAAAAAAAGAAATTCTTGTGTGGTTTATTAAATTGATAATGATAATCTCTGCCTTTCTTCGTTTCACTTCATCGTATGTGTTCAATAAACTTACAAATCTCCGTGTTTTTGGCCCTGGTTTGAACCCTTTCAGTCCTTACAACTTGGCTAATCATTCCTCTCGCTAAACCCCTTAATAACTTTTCTGGGGATTTTCTTGAAATTGGAAGAAAGGTCAATCTTGTTGGGAAGTAAAGTTTTATTTTTCCTTCAGATTTGTTAGTTTTCCTGTGGTTTGCGTTCAACTATGTAAAAGGGTCTTGATTTTGAGTATTAAGATTCAGTTTTTGGACTTGTTGATTAGCTTTTAAAATTCTTGGGTTCTTTGTCCCTTAATCATGTAAATTAAAGGGCGTTTTGAGCAAGTATCAGTTCTTTTTTCTTGGGGTTTCTTGAAATTGGAAAATAAGATCAATCTTGTTTGAAAAATCCTATTTTTAGTTGTGCTTTTTGGTTCAATTATGTAAAGGGTCTTGATTTTTAGAATCGACATTCAGTAACTGAGATAAAAGTTCAATCTCTGGGCTTGTCAAAAAGAGATTTCGTGAGTTTACTTTCATCAGGTACTTGTTTCTGTTTGGGGCAATAAGAATTTGACCATTGGAACTTGGTTTAGTAAGAAGGCGGAAAGAGAAAAATGGAGGTGGATAGGGTTGGTTCAATTAGACGCTCGAGGAGAATGCAGATGACTGCAGGTGATACGGATGATCGCGGATGGACTCCTCTTCACATAGTTGCTCGGAAGGGTGACCTGAAACAGGTACACTATATTTTATGTATCAGATGTTATTAATTCAGTTTTTATTTGATCGATGAAACATTTCTGTTATTTATAATTTGCTATTGGGCAATTGATTAGTGTGTAGATATTTTGCCAAATACGTTCTAGTTAGCTTAATGAGTTGCAGTTTTATCTTAACTAGACTATTTGTGGAGATGATAATTTAGGAAAAATGTCCAACATGGAAGCACTTTGATTATATTTAAAGAGGAGGGTTATGGTATGGTGATGGTCAATGCAAAAATAGTCAACATCTATATAGACTATAGAGGACTTGTGTGGCCGATCTCAGGTAGTATGGGATTTTATCAACCTATTATGTAGCTGTGTAGGTTAGTCTTGTCTCCTTTTTTCTTTTGTATTGAAATACCCTTGCCAACACATTGAGATGAGGGGTATTAAGTAAATTGTTTCGTTTCTTCAAAGCACACAGATTTTCGCTGTAGTAACAAATGTAGTGCTTCACGATCCACAAATTCATGATTATTGTAAATCAACAGTTCCAGTAAATCCTCATTATCCAAAGTTCGAACAATATGCTTCAAGCGTCTTGTCTCTCCTCCAAAGCAGGGTGTTTCCCCAACCAACCTAATCATGGCAGACTTATTTGTGATAGGTGCTCTTATTTCCGGTGGCGTACGCATAAAGAATTACAAGCGGTGTCACGTTTAAAAGAGTGTACAAATGAATTTGAAACGACATTGCAAAAAAGAAAGAAGAATAATTTAGATCATAACAATTAGCATAATTCAAGCATGCTCAGTGTTTTGAACAGCGTGCGGCGACAAATAGCGACGAGGGCCCGCTTCACTGCGGCGAGAGGCGCGCAGCGAAGCGCTCGCCTTTTTGATGTGAAGCGACAATTTATACAAAAACATAAAATATTATATACATATAACTAAAAATTCAATAACAATAATATATTAATAAATATCATTCAAAAATTAAAGACTCAATAGATAGTCATAGACTCATAGTTGATACTAGATTCATAAACTAAAGTCTAATAGTCTAAAACAAGCAACATCTATTCTTCCTCAAGATTTTCAAATTCCACAACTTCATGAATGTTAGCATTATATTGGCTATCATCTTCTTCATCCTCCGATTCTTCATCCCTAACTATTTTAAAAAACAGAAGTACAGAACAACAAAAAAAAAAATTTAAGCAACATAGCAGAAAAAGTGAAAAACATAGAAAGAAGATAACAGAGTTACAGAGAAAACAGAGACAGAAGTTACTGCCTCTGCTTGGTTTTGGAAAGACAGAAATAATTTAAAAAAAGAGCTGAAAGAGATGATGGAGAAACAGAGCAAAGAAGAAGAAAACAGAGCAAAGAAAGGAAGAAAGAAGAAGAAAAACAGAGCAAAGAAAGAAGAAAGAGAAACAGAGCAAAGAAAGAAGAAAGAAAAACAGAGCTGGGTGAAAGAGACAAAAAAGAAAGAAGAAAGAAGAAAGAAGAAAAAAGAAGACCAGCAATGGTGGTCGAGAAAAACAGAGCAAAGAAAGAAGAAAGAAGAAGAAAGGAGAAGAAGAAGAAAAGAAAAGAAAGAAACATACCTGATCGCTTATGGAAGATGATGGAAGAAGAAGAAGAAGAACAGAACCAAGCCCTAATTTTGTCGAACACTGGAACTCGATGGAGAAGAAGGGTCGCGTATGTAAGACTGATTTAACCCAAGCCCTAATTGGTTAAGTATAAACGCTGCCTTTTTAATTTGTGTTATACTCAAATAGCGACGCCTCTGGTCGCCACTCGCATCGCCACTCGCAACAGAGGCAGAGGCGCACGCTATTTTTCTTCGCAACGCAACAGCCTCCGTGTGGCGCTACAGGCTCGCCTCGCCTCGC
This sequence comes from Nicotiana paniculata, assembly GCA_005239505.1. Lineage (NCBI taxonomy): Eukaryota > Viridiplantae > Streptophyta > Magnoliopsida > Solanales > Solanaceae > Nicotiana > Nicotiana paniculata. The sequence goes on along the minus strand of ML340883.1, from coordinate 59,378 downwards.
TACACGCCTTTAGCGCTGTAGCGAGTGCTATTTATAACACTGAGCATGCTAAGGGAATATAACTCATTAGTAGCAGCTTTGGCTTGGTGACTCGTATGTTTTGAAGTATTGATGAAGGTCACGCGTTCGAAACTTGCAAACTCCTCTATTACTTTTCAACAGTTGAAGCTCCAAAACTTTAAAAAAGGAAAATGCATTGGTTGAGGCTCGAACTCCAGATCCTAACCTCAATCAGTGAAGCCCTTTAACATTGGCCCGAGTAGTCCAGATTGACCAAGCAGTGTCATACTACGTTTACGTATTTTGTTCCTTTCGCGTATTATTTATATAGGTACTTAATAAAATTGTCTGGCGAAGCGGTGTCATGGGACACCGCTTGGCCTAAGGTAAATCCGCCCCTGCCTATTTCATGGCAAATTATGAAGGAAAAAGAAGTCAGCTGATTCATATTGACCCCAGTACGTGTAAAAGATGAATCCATCTTAGCGGAATCTTGGATTTCTATTTTGCCAAACCTAGCCTTACTAAGCATTTTTTATGACAGTTAAAAATGTGAGTGATTTGCTTCACAGTGTTTAATTGATGAATTTAACAGACACAGTCCTGTATTATACAAAAATTTTGGAGAAAACTCGGGTACAGATTCTTTTCTTTCTCCAAAAATTTTGTGTGTTTCCATTTCTTTTTGATAAAGTTTCCTATGCCGTAATAGAATGATTCTTTCCTGTCATGTGCAATCTTCACGTTGGTCTAGGTTTCATATGTTATATGATTGTATTTCTTTTTCTTCTGGGACAGGTTAGAAGACTTCTTAATGAAGGCATGGATGCAAATGTGATGGCAGGGGGCCCTAAATCATATGGTATGACCCCACTCCATCTTGCTGCCAAGGGAGGTCACGTGCGAGTTATGGATGAATTGCTTGAGAGAGGTGCTGATATCGATGCTCGAGCCAAGGGTGCATGTGCATGTAAGTGCATGTTTTATTTCTTAGTAATAAAAAAACATAAAGGCTATGTTGTTTCTTCCTTTCAAAATCATTACTGTTCTCATCATGTCTCTTTTGTTGTTTCAGGGACTCCACTCCATCATGCTGCTAAAGAGAGAAAGAAGAAAGCAATTAAATTCTTGATTAGAAATGGTGCTTTTCTGCCAGATGACATCTCTGACACCAGGTTCAATCCACCACTCCACTATTGTCCTGGTCTCGAATGGGCTTACGAGGAGATGAAGCTGCTTCAGCTAGAGAGTTCATCATCTGGTGAGGCCTCCTACAGCTCGGAAAACTGAGGTGGAGTTGCAGGTTTTAAAGTGTTGATGTTGTAGAGTTCAAGACTCCTCTCGACATAATCTACTGCGTGTTAAGTATTGTCTGCCCGTCAACCGTAGAGTTCCATTTGGATTGTGTGTTTCGGATATCTTAATGGTTTCTTTCTTTGTTTGGATTGCATGTTTGGTATTACCTAGTAGACTACTATGTTGGGGTGATACTCACATGAGTTGTTATGGTGAATCGTGTGTCGTGGTAGTGTGTAAGAAAGCAATCTATGTCTGTGTGATTGTGTCCACGGTCTGGATGTCGCAACATTTCTTGGTGATGAATAAACCTTTTATAGCTCTGTTTCTGCTCTCTGAATGGATTCCGGGGACTAGTTTTCCTTGGAAATAACTTGCATGTGCTCTCACCCTTTTTTTTGCATGGAACTGCATATGCTTTCATTCTTTTGAAACATCTTTTTTGAATTGAGGACATAAAGGTTTCTTAATACTACTATTACAACCTGTAAAGTTGCTGCCATGTGACCGGGAGGTCACAGGTTCGAGCTGTGGAGTCTTTTGCAGAAATATAGAGTAAGGCTGCATACGATGGACTCTTGTGGTCCGACCCTTCTCCGGATTCCACGCATAGCGGGAGCTTAGTGCACTGGGCTGTCCTTTAATACTATTATTACAAGTGCTATAACGAGAAGCTGGAAGCCTTGACAGGTTGGAGTTAGCTATGAGTATCATTGTTCATGTCGCTTTAGTTCAAGTCATTGGATGAAATACTAATTGTGAGTTAATGGAGTATATATTTTGCTTGTGGATAAGTGTCTTAATTCTTAGAACATATATTATTCTTAGTTCTCTGATAATTTAATAATTAAGACCTACTTTTTGGTCTGATTTGCATATTATAATCCCCTTTCTTGTTTATATCATCTAATTTTGAATATTTTGGACTTCCCTAACTCGGTGCAGCTTTAAAATTTGTCTTTCATAATGTTGTGACATATATTGGAAAGTTAGAAAAAAGCATTTTTAATGCAGATTTGAGGTTAGCTTTCTGATTTTTTTTTTCTTTTTTCTTTTTTTCTAGACTTACATTTGAATTCCATGAATTTGGTGAAAAATAGCACGGCTAGTCAGTTTTCGGATTGGTAATTGAAATAGCCTGCGTTTGCAAAGTTATTGAAAAATAGTTACTATTTTGATACAACACGGAAAGTTCCAGCATAAGTTACTGGAGATTGGTGCAACTGTGTATGAACTTTCAGCATATTATACTGGAATTCCAGCACACAGAAAGTTCCAGCATAATGTACTGGAGATTGGAGTACTTGTGTATGAACTTCTAGCATATTATGCTGGACAATGCGGCCAATAAACTTTGAACCTACCATTAAGTATGCACAGAACATTTTTGGTCCTTTAAGTTTCTGAGAAGTTAATATTATTGATATCTGTCAACAACAACAACATCAACAACAAATCAAGTGAAATCACTCAAGTGGAGTCTGGAGAGGGTAATGTGCATGCATCCCTTATCCTTTCCTTATAAAGGTAGAGAGCCTGTTTTCGATAGATTTTTGGCAATATTATTGGATTCTGTCAAATATGTAATGAACTTTGTCCATTATATTTGACGGGAACTGTTAAAACAAGAATAAAATTGGTGAGAACTTACATTTAAGGGTGCAATTTTTGTAGTTTTTGATATTTTTGATCTATTTATAGAGTCTAGTGCAGGTGTTTAAGATATAATTTCTGCTATTTTTGGTATCTTTTTGTTGTCTAATACAATCTGTGTTATATTTTTTCGGATTTGATGGGACATTCCTAGTGTTTAAGATTAAATCCATTTTTTCCCCATAGTTTCTTCAAAAAAATTCTTAACTTTTAACAAACTTAAAGGACTAAAATTTCTCAGTGTGTACTTATTATTAAGAGATTATTTTTATCATTTTCTCAAGTATTTATTATTAGGAACGTGTTGGTTTGGACTTTGGCCCAGATTTGGTTGGACATCAGTCTATTAGCTTGGGGGCTTTTGCATCCGTACCCATTTTTTGTATCACATTTTAACTTATATTCGCTTTGTAAAAAAAATTGCAAGCGAACCCGCTTTTGCGCATAACTTCAGCATACGGGGCTGAAGTAGCGAAGACAATCACGCAAAACTTCAGCATTCTAGTAGATGGACCTGAAGTAGCTTGCGAATTTCAGCTCTAGAGCTGAAGTTTGTGTCTTTGTAACTGGAGAACTAACTTCAGCTCTAGAGCTGAAGTTTTTGTCTTTGTAACTGGAGAACTAACTTCAGCTCTAGAGCTGAAGTTTTTGTCTTTGTAACTGGGGAACTTCAGCATACGGGACTGGAGTTACCCAATTATAAAAAATTTCAGCATACGGAGCTGAAGTTTTTGTTTTTGTAACTGGAGAACTTCAGAGCTGAAGTTTTGTCTTTTTAACTGGGGAACTTCAGCCCTGTATGCTGAAGTTTTTGTCTTTATAAATTGGGAACTTCAGCTCTAGAGCTGAAGTTTGTAACTGGGAAACTTAGAGCTGAAGTTTTGTCTTTGTAACTGGGGAACTTCAGCCCTATATGCTGAAGTTTTGTCTTTATAACTGGCGAACTTCAGTTTAACTGCTGAACTTCAGCTCAGCGAGGGAAAAGGAGCTGAAGTTTTTAAAAAGTGAGTACAAGTTAAAAGTTTTTACAAAGCGGGTATAGGTTAAATGGGGGTGACCAAATAGGGTGCCCCGCGCAATTTTTACATTAGCTTGTTTGGCCAAGCTTCTCCCCACCCTAAAAGTGTTTTTTTCTTTCTTTTCAAAAAGTACTTTTTTTTAACTTCAGGTGTTTGGCCAAACTTTTTTCGAAAAAAAAGTGTTTTTGAAAAGAAGCAGAACAATTTTAGAGAAGCAAAAAAAGTAGCTTCTCCCCAGAAGCAGAAACAGTTTGACTTTTTTTCTTACCAATAATACCCTTAGCAGAATATGGTATATAGTAAAATAGCCTTGCTTATTTAAACCTAATACTTACAATTAGATATTATATTATTTTTAGGTAGCTTTCTAATATATGGTGACATTTGGGATGAATGCTTTTATATTTGTTAAATAATTTTTTTGATATATTTAAATCATCTTGAAATAATTAAATTATTTTTTAATTTTATTTTCATGTTTTACTTAAATAAAATGAATAAACCTAATTATTATCTTTTAATAATAAAATTTGAGATTATTTATTTATTCATATAATATTAACTATTAAGTAAAGATCTTCATGTACTTATTCGTAATTTGATACTTAAAAGTATTTTTCGAAAAGCTTGGTCAAACACAAATTATTGCTCAAAAGTGCTTTTCAGATTGATTAACCAAACACAAATTACTTCTCTCCACAAGTGCTTTTTCGAAAAGCATATTTCTCAAAATAAGTAGATTTTTCCAGCTTGACCAAACAAGCTAATATATCTTCAATCAATAATCTAAATGGTATCTATTAACAATGACATATGTGTTCACGCAGTCCATAACAATAAAACTTCTTGTTGTAAGTTAATTTAACTTAATACAACAGAAAAGTTCATTATAATGTCTGTATAAACCCATTTAGAAAAAAAATTAACTTCAATATATATTAACAATTTAATATGTTGATTACTTTTACATTGTTTTGTAGTTTTACTTGTTATAACAAATTATTACAAATTAAACTTATTATACAAAGTTAAATATATTTTTTTACGTACTGTCACATGTCATTATAAGTCATCTTAATCAAAGGAACTCAAATTTTGCTATAAAATCTTGTGCCATGGAGTGAATCTTACTTTGCCTTATAGCGACAACCCGAATTCCCACTCTTCAAAAATGAATAAATAAATAAGTAAATAAATAAAGAGGACAGCATGGGAGAAAAGAAATAGAAACGTAAAAGTTTTCTATTCCAAAGTGAAAATAGCACGGGCTTAGATTGATATTCGAAAAATAGCTAGCGTTTGTAAAGTTATTAAAAAATAATCATTATTTTACTGAAACATGAAAAGTTTCAGCATAATGTACTGGATTATGCAGCTCATGTGCATAAACTTCCGGCATATATTACGTTACAACTCCAGCACACGGAAAGTTTTAGTACAATATGCCGGAATATGAAGCTCGTGTATTTAAACTTCTAGCATATTATGTTGGAACTCTAGCATAGTATGAAATTTCAGCACATTATGCTGGAATCTCATATGTAAAAATCTCGAACTTCAGCATATTATTCTGGAATTTTTTCGAATTTTTAAGGTTATTTTTGTTCTAATTTTTTCTTTAAATGAAAAAGTGGCTAAATGTGGCTATTTCTGCCCCCCCCCCACCCCCCACTCCCCCCACCCTAATCCTAAATGCCCATGAATTGAATTCAGTTCTTGAGTACTGTCAGTTGTGTAATTATATCTTTTGAATATTTCCCTCATCGTTAAAGTTCCGCACACGCAACGTTAGTAAAATTTTGAGTCCGGAACTAAAATTTGACTTTTTTGGATTCAAAGAATTAAAAATGTGTGAAAAAAAATTTGGTGATCAAAATATATATAACGCCCTTTTAAAGAGTGTTATACCTTAACGGCCGTTTGTTTGTTAAGGTAAAACACCCTTTTAAAAGACGCTATATGTATATAGCCTTTTAGTGTTGGGTGGTGTTCTGGTTAAAGACTAGGTAAGAAGTTAGTTTTGTCCTTGAGGTCCAATTCCCTCTAGTAATATTATTTTGTTTTTCTATTTCTTTTTCATTTTTCATTTCTTTTCATTGTTTGGTTTAAGTATTTGGAATTTATAATGACTTTTCAATGTAATTAAAATAATTTAATATTTATTAAAAAATTATGATTTTTGAATTCATTTAAAGTAAAAAAAAAAAAGAGAAGCCTATTACTATTTCGTTAAAAAATCTACCGACCTTTTTAATAGTTGTTATTTTGTATTATACGTAAAACGAAATTACTTTTTGTATTTTTTGATATAAAAAAATATATAGTTTAATCTATTGCTTGAATTTTTTTATTTTTTGATATCTTTCTTTTTAAATTTAGTTATGAAACAACTTCATGTTACATTAGCACGAAATTTTCAGCTTCAAGATGAAACAACTTCATACAAGTGTGATTCTAGAGATGAATCTGGACAAGTTTATAGTTTTTTGATAAAGTTGCCGAGAGGAGAGGAGGAGATCTTTTTCATGAATGAGGTTGCAGATCACGCGATTTATCAGGAGTGTAATTGTCATATTATTACAGATTTTTTGTCAACTGGCTATCAAATCAATAATTTTAAAAAATAGGGTACATGTTAAAAGGTGACACAAATATAGGGTACGACCACAAATCCCCCAGTTATTACATCTAATAGGTGCTACCTCATTTCCAATCTTTGTCCAAAATAATGATTTTTTTTATATTTGACAAAAAAATTAGTGTCAAATTTTCATGTTTTATTTTAAGCCTAATGATATCTTTTTTATAGGTGTAGAATGTTACGGCATATTTAAATCTTTCTTTCTTAAACTTAATGTCCGCTCAAACGAAATTATTTAAATAAAACAGAAAGAGTAACTGTTAATAGCAATATATATATATATATATGATACTAAACATTAGATTAAATATCCAGTTATAACAAATTAAATTACACTAACAAAATAAATTTTTTACAGTACCAATTAGTGGTGAAGGCTGAATACTTTACTAGGGAAATTCAAACTTTCAAGCTAAAGTAACAGCTTGTTTGGATGGTTGTTACATAGCGTTTCATAATGTATTGTATTATATTTTATTGTATTGTACTGTATTATTTGATAAATATAATGTTTGGATAGATTGTATCGTTTGCCGTTGTTTCATGATATCATGAAACAACAATATGAAAAATAAATTTGCAAAATTATAAAGAAAAATTATGATACTGGGTAAATTTATTATATAAAAAGGTAGGGTAATGATAAATAAAATTATTTAATAATAGTGAAGGGTGAGATGAGAGAAAAAGACAAGATAATAACGCAACCACACCAAATTGGTTGTTCATAAAGTGACACATTTTGTCGTTACGTAACGGCGGATTTAACGATACAACACAATAAAATTTAAGTAACAATCAAAACAAACATCGTATTTAAAGTAACGATACAATACAACACAATAGGTAACGACCATCCAAACAAGCTGTAAATCAAGGCGCCGGGTTCAAAAGTATATAGGAGTATTTTGCCCTATTTGCACATTACAATTTTACAATGAAAGGAATATATACAATTAGCTCCACCGCTATAATCAGTGTATATAACTTAAATTTTAATATTAAAATTTTCAACACAAGTAATATGAAAAATAAATTTGTAATATTATAAAGAAAAATTATGATACGGGATAAATTTATTATATAAAAAAGTAGGGTAAATGATAAAATAAATTTATTTAATAATAATGAAGAGTGATATATGAGAGAACAAGACAAGATAACGACGCAACCACACCAAATCGGTCGATACATAAAGTGACACATTTCGTCGTTACGTAGCGACATGTTTAACAATACGATACAATAAAATTTAAGTAACAACCAAAACAAACATCGTATTTAGAGTAACAATACGATATAATACACTAGGTAACAACCATCCAAACAAGCTTTAAGATAAACCCTTTTCCAAAACTTTTGGCTTATATTACTTGTTTATCTTTCCAATCATATAGAATCTCTTATCCTCTAGGCCAAAACCCCTGCTCTCCTTCCTCCTAAAAGCTTTTCCAAAAAATGGAAGAAGTTCAAATCATCTCCACCTGTTTAGTTGGAGCAACATCAAATATATCAATCTCAGAAAATAACAACCCAAATAATATTTCTAAAATTGAAATGACACCATGGGATTTACAATTCCTCCTTCTTGACACTATCCAAAAAGGTCTCCTTTTTCACAAACCAAAAGAAAATACATCATTCATTGAACACTTAAAAACATCCCTTTCTCGTACCTTAAACTTTTTTCCTCCATTATCCGGCCGTTTTTCCACCGTTAAAAACGCCGATGACGACACGGTTTCTGTCTTCATCGACTGTAATAATACCGGCGTGGAATTTACCCGCGCCGTCGCTCCAAATTTAACAGTATCTGCAATTCTTGAATCAGCACACATACCTCCTATTGTTCACACACTTTTCCCACTCAATAATATCCGCAATTTCGAATGTGTATCTAATCCGTTACTTGGCGTTCAAGTAACAGAACTAATCGATGGGTATTTTATTGGCTGCGCTATGAATCATAGCTTAGGAGATGGGACTTGTTTTTGGCATTTTTTCAATTCTTGGTCTGAAATTTCTCGTGGTTATGAAGTAATTTCCAAGATTCCAGTTTTAAACCGTTGGTTTCCAGAGAATATGAATCTTCCTATTCATCTTCCATTAAAGTTAGATGATGAGAAATTGTTTGAAATTCCACATTTGAAGGAGAGGATTTTTCATCTCAGTAAAGAAAGTATAGCTAAACTCAAAGAAAAAGCCAATTCTGAGATGGGTATTAAATCTATTTCTTCTTTGCAAGCTTTCTTGGCTCATCTATGGAGATCTGTGACTCGATGTCGTAAGCTGGATGCTAAGGAAGAAGTTGTTATCGGCCTTATCATAGGTGACCTATTTTTACTTAATTATGTCTTCAACAACAACGCTCGTGCGGTCTACCTTTTTATTAATCAAGTACGTCAATTTTTGTTAGGTATAATCTATAGAAAAATGATATTCTCTCAAAATAATAATCAAAATATATTATATATATTTTTGTATATTACATATAAAAATATATAAATTTTCTGCACTTTTACGACTATCGAATATATAAATATTTTCAGTCGCGGGCTAAAAGTGATATTTTCTTATATCTATTCTGTTTGAATAGTGTAAACATCATTGTATCTAAAAGTTGAAACGCTCTTTCTTTTTTGTGTTGTCTAAAAAAGAATGATACATTTTTATATTTAAAAATTATTTAACTTTTAATTTTTTATTTTACCTTTAATGAGATTATTTATCCCATAAATATCTATGATTTATTTTAAATCACAATTTCCAAAAGAAAACTTTTAAACTTCTTGCTCAGTCAAACATTATGACATAAAATGGAATACAACAACAACAAACCCAATGTAATTTCATAAGTAGTATATGAGGGAAGGGGGAGAATGTGTACACAAACCTAACCCCTACCTTTAAAAAAAAGCAGAAAAGGGATAGAGGGAATAATTATTACGCTATACTAATTAAAACTTCAACACATCTCATTACATGCAGACCTAATTCTTTTTCTATAGTCAGGCACGTGATAATTTTTTTTGATTATGTATATGCCTTTCTTGCTTCCTCTGATACAGTATTGAATTATGTAACCATCATATCTAAAACCTTAAGTTATTAGAAATAGCGTACCTTTAATTACTTAATTATGATTTCAACAGGTACGAGATCAAGGTTAAAACCTCCTCTCCCCGAAGGGTATTTTGGAAATGCAATTCATGCCAAGCGAGTAAAGACAACTGCAGGGGAGCTGCTAGAAAATGGATTAGGATGGGCAGCAATGGAATTGAACAAAGTGGTTAGTTCACAAAATTCTGAAGAAGTGGTTAAAATCTATAAATATTGGGTAGAAAATCCAGTTTTATTTGCTAAGAATACACTATTTGTGGGGAGTAAATTGGCTATTAGTAGTTCTCCAAGGTATAATATTTATAGTACTGATTTTGGTTGGGGAAAACCAGTTGCAGTTAGGAGTGGAATGGCAAATAAAAGTGATGGGAAAGTTACTTTATTTCCTGGGGTAGAAGAAGGGAGTGTAGATATTGAAGTCTGCTTTTTACCCAAGACTTTGCAAGCAATGGAGAATGATCCAGAATTTATGGAAACTGTAACTAATTAAGATCAGAGTCGGATAAAGAGTTTATTTTTGATATCGTCCATTATATTTTTAAAGTTATAGGTTTAAAGTTATTATTTGTTGTAATTATAAATAATTTTACGCATAAATTTATACTTCACATAAAAAATAATGGGTTGAGCTGAACCCGACGTTAATATGTTGCATCTGCCTCTGATTAAGACATGATAATTCTTTACTTTTGGCATATATTAATAAAAGCCGTCATTTCTTTCTTGAGCTCCGTACTTGCTTAAACATCACCATAGAAAAATAAGGGAAAATAGTACTTTTAGTCCTTGTGTTATACCTATATTCTGGTTTTAGTCCTTGTGTTATCCATCTTACCACTACTAACCTTCAATTATATCATGTGAGTAGTTTTGATCCTTCAACTAACAGACCTAAAATATTTTAACGGAGAATTCACTGCTAAAAGGGCCAACTCAGGTATTTAGAACATTATTGTTTGGAGAAATAAAAACTTGAAAAATTAGACTCTTGTCCTGGACATCACGTACCCTAATTACCCTAGTTCTGCAATATTTGGACGCTTCTTCATTACAAAGAAGTCCTTGATCTATTTGATCCGGAAGCGGCGATGGAATTGCGTTCTAAAAGTGGGTTACAATCCACCCAATCATGTGAGTATTCTTTGAGTTAATTAGTTAAAGATCTCATGGGATAATCAAAGCAAAGTATCACATCATACATACTGGAATACTTGGAATTATTGGCTTGATGATGTGCAAATTATGAACTCAGTTTCAAACACTTAAAGGAACTGTATGCTAACACAAAATGTATTTAATTTCTATTAGAAATTGAAAAAGATTCACTAAAACATCTTTGATGCATTGCCAAAAATATCACATACATTCAATGCTCTCAATTCTATCTTAGAATTTGCACCTGTCCAATTTACTTAAATAATTCGACCTCGATTGCTGCAACTTTCTTTTCAATTCCTCTAGCCAAATTGTTCCTCCTTATTATGTATTTGTGTGAATGAAGTGATGACTGATTTTCAATTTCTCCTTATTATCGTGCTCTTTTTTTAAATGATCGTTGTGTACAAATATCATTTCCCTACCTGTCTCTGTAATTTTTAAGTGTCTCCTTACCAAACTCATGGTATCTTCATAATTTCCTTTTGGTCCTCTTCTTTTTCATTTTCTGCTAAATAAAAGGGAGATGGAAAATGAGTTTTTCCCTGAAGATGTGAACAATAAACTGAAGGTTAATAGAAAGTTTTTAGAAATTTCTGTGTTGAAACTACTACTAATCAGAAAAATGACATCAAATAATAGGAATTTAGTTAATATAAAAAAAGACATGCATGGTGCCTACCAGGTGAACTAATAGATTCTCATTTTCTAAAAACTACATTTACTTTATTTTAATAAAATCAATATATTTCTTTTTTAAAATCTCTTTGCAGATGAAGGTGGAGATCATGATATGTACACAATTAAGTTGTACTATATGCGTTGGTGGATATTTGAGCCTGAGATGAATTATGTTGGTGGACAAATAGATTATTATGACTAATGTAAGGGAGATGAAAACTCTATTATCCACACGAGACAACGTATGAAGAAGTTGCATGTTGATGATAGAAAAGTAAAATCTTGGTTCAAGTTTAGACCTCATTTCGAGATAAGTATAAGATTGTTAACAAATGATTCAGATATATATAACCTTGTCGTCGAAATACCTGTGAATAGAGAGGTTGAGATATTTGTTGATCACACAAACGAGGACCAATGGAGCACATGATGTGACATATTTAGAGGGCCAACTTCATAACGAAGAAGGCTTCGTAGATGTGAATACAGTAGAGGGAGGTAATGATAGTGATGCTACAAGTGAAGATTGTGAGTCATTCCATGAATCTGACTATCCTGAAGAAGAAGATGACATGATTTTAGATAAAAACCAATAATTCTATTACAGAGTTAGCTAGTATCAAAGGAAAAAACAAAGATAAACAAATTTGCGGAACTGGGAAATACATTTGAGTCTGGGTTTGAGAATGCTAGCAGAGTTTCCTAGTCAGACTCATGAAGAAGAATGTGTTATATTCAACTGGGAAATCAAATAGCTTGAATAGCGAAAAGTCGCCTATATTGAGATATGGTGCTATTCAAGTTTGTCAGTCCTCTAATTAAAACAAGGTCACTCCCAACCAGTTATCAAACCTAGATATCTAGTCATCCGATGAACTGCATAGTGTAGCTAGTGCCCCTAATGTTCTTGTTTACATATGACCTATAAGAATGTAAAATCACCAGTCATGTACCCTCTGTAAATAAGGAAATCAATAATACTAGATGATGTCACATACACCACAAGAGAAGAGGAAACAAAAAACTTACGGAAAATTAATGACAATGATACAAAATGTTAACACAGAGCAGAAGAAGAGATATGCAACGAAATACAAGTACCTCATCTGTTATTAGTGGCTACACCAACGAGAACATGAAATTGCGATTCCAAATTATCAGAAACAATAGACAAATACTTTTCCAAAACACGGGATGAGAAAGTAGTACACAAAGAAAGAATCAACAAATATTTTCTTTTTCTTTTTCTAGTGTTTCAGAAGTTCAACCTAGATTTGTCATAGGGCTGCACCAAGATTTGTATAGCTAGTTCAACCTGGATTTGTCATGGTCACATTCAATTTTATTAACAATTGATATAGACTTATGTTCTCTATCAAACTAACTTTTCAACCATCACCGTAATGTTTTCTCCTACTACTAGTAATATAATACATGAGTCGAATGTACATATTTAAACTTTGCACTCGATAAAACATGTGTCAAATAAAATTCAAACGGATAGAGTACATGTTTCTAGGGCATTCTACCTTTCGCTAAGTTGTAAAGTTCAAGGAGCCGACAGTTATAAGATTCATGATCATTTACAAGTAAACAAGATTCATACATTGGCTCTATAATATTCTGTATTGATTAAATTTTACCAAATCACCCATGGGAACAAACCCTGCCCAACCTTAACTTAATCTAATTAGGTTGGTATTATTACGCCCATACTCAAGTAAATGCAAACACAAAATTTAGTAAAATCATGCAAGATCAAGTGGTGTAAGATCAAAAGAGTAAATTGTAGATACAAATCAAGAGTGTCCATAAGGATGTTCTTTGTCGTTGGGAATCCTTGCAGCTTTAAACGACATCAATGCCATTCCACTCAGAACCTGCAAAGACCAGAACCGAACATTAGACATTAATGTTTACAAAGTTGATTCAACATCACTCTAACCTCCGGGGGAGGGTGCAAGTGTTAGGTAGCAAGTCCATCCAAACCCATTAGATTCAACTCGACCTCTAAATACACCATTACACAGTTAATATTTTATTTAAAATAGCAGGTCTCTCTAGCTACTGGTTTGTATCGTACTTTCACGGCTAGCACTACTTTCACTTTTAATCTTCATTAATCAAGCCATACCCCTATTTTCAAACGAATTTCAGGCTCGTTCCAAAAGTTTATTCTAGAAATCCTTAGAATCTAAAGTTCTAAAAAACATGAGAAAGCCAAGAAAGAGGAAAAGATATCCAGGTAGTAGCTTAGATTTTGCAAACTAAATGATGTTGGGACCAAGAGAGTAGTGCATTCAGCTTATTAAAGGGGATGGCGACACCCAACCCAGCTCAAAGTTATGAAAAATCGGGAAGAGACAACCAGAGTTAAATAAAATCGGAGAAACATACCCGGAATCACGAGTATACTATGAAATCTTCGCAAGAACCTAGTGGTTTTGTTCAAATGTAGCTCAAATGTGCTCGCACTCGTCGGACACAGAGAGAGAGAGCATGTAAATATAGAAATAGAAAAAGTAGCACATTTGGTAGGCATAAGATCTTAGCTCGGATGAGTTTGTTCTTCAAAGAGAGAGAAAGATAGAGACAAAGAGAGAGAGAGAGAGAGAGAGAGAGAGAGAGCGCTAGTAGAGGCTAGAAGCAAACCAAAAGTGTAACACCAGATTATCCCTCGGTTAAGTGATCTCCGTTAAATTTTTTTAGGTCTGTTAGTTGAAGGATCAAAACTACTCACATGATATAATTGAATTGAGGGATTAGTAGTAGTAAGATGGATAACACAAGGACTAAAAACATAATATAAATATAACAAAGGGACTAAAAGTGTTATTTTCCCGAAAAATAAACCATATGGAATATGTTTTGGGCAATACGTTATGGAGGTAAGCCATCTCAAAAAAGAGATCTTGATAGGAAGGTGTGGAGGTCGAGCATTAGGATTGTAGGTTAAGGGGTAGTCGAGCAGTTTTCCTCTTTGTCCCGGTTTCCCTCTTTGTACCGACGAGTATGATAGTGTTCTATCTAGCACTGCTAGAGATTTATGTTGTGTTTCACACTTTTGCATAATATTTGTGGTACTGTTTTTCTATTTATTTGATGTCTCTCACGTTGCTGATATTATTTTATGGGTTTTATTGTCACATATCTATTGTCTCTGAGCCGAGGCTCTCCCAGAAACAGCCTCTCTACCTCCTCCGAGATAGGCGTAAGGTTTGCGTACACTCTATCCTCCCCAGAACCCACTGGTGGAATTTTACTAGGTTGTTATTAATGTTAAATTTAGGGCGAAGTGCATCAATAGCCACCAGTTGGGGTGATCAACTTTTGATCTTTGGTTGATTTTGGTTTTATATTATTTATTAACCACATATATAAGTCAAAAAATATTTGGATCTAACTTATAAGTTTTGATCTAAACATCCTCACGGAGTCGTAGTTTAAGAAAAGCAATTGGTAAAGGGAACTACATCAAACATGAAACGTGCTATTGAACATTGTTAGTTTAATAATTGCGAGGCGAGAACAACATTAGTGTATTTGTCAACAACGCAATAGAAGAATTGTTGAACTCACCACCAAAATAATAGCCTCAAGTCATATTCTAAATCTCTAGAAAATAAAATTTTTGTTCACAAACCAGATGCCTAAAATTTACTGTGTTCTTTTTTTTTACTGGCCAGTAGAATCTCTATACTGAAGAGAAATATATATATAGAGAAGAGTAGATGAGAAGAACTGCCAATACCATTTTCTTGTTTCCACGCTGCCACTTCTTTTTTAACATGCAACACTTCTCCTAACCTTATGGGAGTTAATAAACTTCCATCAGCCTTATCTCTTATAAGCGGGCCGGGTCAGTCCACACGGGCGACCCGTAACTTAACAAACCCAATATCCTACATCTCCCACTTCGCACATGATGGACTAGATCCAAGCAAGTACCATAGCAATAACACACATAATTCATACTTGCAAATAGTTCGTCCGACATGCGAGCATTAAGAACTATTACATTCTTAAACCCTTTAAGGTTTCTTAACAGCTCCATGTAGAAATTCAATCACATGCGGAAAAGATTCAATACTACCATGAGGATCTTATTATTACTCGCAATACCCCAAACATCATTCGCTATTCTAGTAGCTACTTATTCGATCCCTCATCCTCGAAATAGGCGAATTCGAGTTCATATAACATTTTATCCATAATTACACCCAGTACCATCATGGTAAGTGTTATGGTTCGAGGTAAGTGGCTTGCCTAACCTTGTGGAGGGGCGGGAGAGGGGGGGGGGGGGGGGAGAGAATCCCCTTAGGATTTGATACTGTTATTTTATGTGAGCGCCGTGTACACGAGGTGACGAGTGCGTACACGGGCTAATTATTGTAAAATCTAATTTTTACTGAGTAGTAACTCGTTTTCATCTTAATTGAGTTATACCAGCATGTATAGTTATCCTGTTTAGTCTAATATCGCATGTCTGCGTGCTTTAACTGCTTATTCGAACTCCGTGCAACATGCCTAGTTGATTTTCTATTTTTCCTTGATTTGTATCAGTCTTAATTGTAGAATTCTTGTTGTTAATTGTTGTATTTATTGGTTTGAGCTGTGTGTTTACTTTTGGGACTACGAGACGGTACCTCGAGAGATCCCCCTGCACCTTTACTTTTGAGACTACGAGGCGGTACCTCGGGAGATTTCCCTACACATTTACGTTTGAGACTACGAGGCGGTACCTCGAGAGATCTCCTTTCATATTTACTTTTGGGACTATGAGACGGTATCTCGGGAGATTCCCTGCTGTTTTGTCCCTATTTGTTGTAATGTTATTTTGTTGTGTTTTCCTCTTTGTTAAGTTCTAGTCTCTTATTATATTGTTATATTCTTCTGCTTTATTTATTATACACCAGTGGTCTCTGACCTGACCTCGTCACTACTCGACCGAGGTTAGGCTTGACACTTACTGGGTACCGTTGTGGTGTACTCATGCTACTCTTCTGCACATGTTTTGTGTTCAGATCCGGGTACTTCATATCAGCCTTGTCATCAGTGAGCAGCGAGACTTTGGAGACTTCAAGGTATATCTTCCGTATCCGCAAACCTCGGAGTCCCCCTCTATTCCCTCCTATGTCATTAACCTTCCATACTTCATTTTCTTAGACTCTGGTGTATAGGGATACCCGTTTTCTTCTGTGGCTTGTGAATTATGAGGTTTTGGGAATACTGTGTATTACTAGAGTGTTGGTTATTGCACATGCCGAGCGGCATTGTTATTAGTTATTTAGTAATATGTTGTAGTTAGTTGTTAAGTTTTTACTTCCATTTTTGTTATTCCCGCAATCTGTTAGGCTTACCTAGTCGTAGAGACTAGGTGCTGTCACGACATCTTATGGAGGGAGATTTGGGTCGTGACATCTTCCCTTTCTACTCGAATATTTCCAATATAAATCAACTACTTTCCTAGACATGCACTGCATTGCAGAATCACTCATGGATATTAGTGACATGCTAAAGTAGAAACATCGATTGACACTTCAAGAAACAGTAAAAGGTTAGAGGGTATTCCAATAAAAGTTAATGTAACTTCTTTGGGATATCACACAATTAAGAAACAAAGATTTATTCTTCTATTATCCCATTGGTCGAGAGCACACGTGGTATGAAACACATGTTACGGTATTCTCACATTATATTGGTGCGTGTGTCTTATTTTTTTTAATCATTCAACACCGTATAGATCTTGGTCTAGACACCTCCAAATTTCTAACCCGAATTTCTTACTTCAATAATCCTCAAACCATCTTCTTAGAGAAACTCGCATCTGGCTTACAAAACAAGTCATAATCGAATAGTGAAATTCGTAAGTTTGACTAGTTGTCAAGACTGACCTCTACAAGTAAATATAACCTCGCATTATCCAAGGTTCTATGAGGTCTCATCTCTTCATGATTCTTAACGTAAGAGGTGATTGCTCGTGTGAGAGAGACAATCTCTCGACTTGTTCGACACACTTTATCAACAAAACATCATCACATGCACACGAGATATAAACATAAATTCAAGAGTTAATTATTAATGAGCATATTATAATACTAAAGTTATTTTGCAATACATAAATATGTTCATATACTTCGCAAACCTAGAGTCATAACATGTTTCTCAGTCAGGTCTCTAGATATCGCCTTTGTAAAAAGATCAGCTATCATGCTTCGTGCAGGAATGTATTGTACATTTATCTCTACTTGCTACCATGTCCCTCACAAAGTTATACTTGATGTTAATGTGTTTGGTCTTGCTGTGATACTTAGGATCTATTGTGTATCGCTCCACATCTAAACAACATAAGAGATCCTTCACTTCACTCACAACTCGAGGCCATATTCTAACTTAAGACTGGAGTCAATTACTCAATGATTCTTTCTACCTCTCCCGATAATCCATTCTTGCCACAATCAAACAACCTGAACACATTTGACTATCAATCACACTCACCACGTAGTCATCTAGTCACAAATTTCCATCAATAAGGACACCAACGGACATATAGGTCCCCTAAAATATGTGCTCACACAAAAAAAATCTCAACACTCAAGACACAAACAAAATCCGGCCTCAAGCCCTTCCGACTGGCCCATTATCAACATGCTAAAAATCACATCTCACCCATGAAAGTCACAAGCCGACGACACACAACTGATACCAAGCGCTCACGTGCGCATTCGAATACATGAAAGGAATTCAAAGAGTTACGCTTTTGGATGAATAAAATGGATTTGCACGACAAGAATTCATGAATGTGGAATGTTTCCTAAGGGTTCTGCAGCCTCTCAAAGTTAAGTACAGAAGTCTCCGTACCGATCCGCAAGACTCTACTAAACCTGCTCATGACCGTTGAGTCCTATGTAACCTAGATCTCTGATACCAACTTGTCACGACCCCAAATCCTAACAGGTCGTGATGGCGCCTATTGTGGAACTAGGCTAGCCAACCATCACATTACTACACATTTATTTTAATATAATTTCTCAAAAATCAATAATAACGAGCAACAGAGTATAAAAATTTTCTCTAAGTCTTTAAGCAAACATAATAATATAATCTACTGTCTAAACAAATCCCCCAGGACTGGAGTCAACCGATCACGAGCATCTAAGAATAAAACTAACACTGCTAATGTTATAAACCATGTCTCAGAATAAAATACTAATACTAATGAAGGAAGGGAAATGGAGAAGATGCGAACGCTGGACAGCTACCTCGAAATCCCAAAAACTGACGATAACGAACTCGGTGGCTACTGCTTCGAACCAGTACCTGGATCTGCACACAGAGGTGCAGGGAGTAATGATAAACTAAATAGTAATGAAAATAAATCACAGTCTGAAGATAAGAAACACACAACAACAAATACACCAATCCACAAAACCGTAAAATATCAAGTCTCAATAAATATACATAAGTTCGAAAACCGGTTTCCGTAAAAATCCTTAAAACAAGTATAATTTCCAATATTTCTCAGTAAAACTCCCAAAATATCAGTTTGAAAGATGAAAGAATCATAATCAAAAGCTCAGCAAAATATCATTTTTAAACCGCCCCTCGGGCAAAATCATCACTCGTAATCAGTCACTCAACACCTCACCATCACTCAATAACAGTCACTCAGCACCTCATAGTCACTCAACATCAGCCCCTCGGGCAACCTCACTGTCACTCATGCCTCCCAATCACTCATCACTCAGCACTCGGCACACTCGCACTCAGTAGGTACCTGCACTCACTGGGGTGTGTGTACAGACTCCGGAGGGGCTCCTATAGCCCAAGTGTTATAAACAAGACAAATCATGACATCAATCACTCTCAGGCACTCGACCTTTCTCATATCACAACATCCTCACAATATTGGCCCTCGACCTCACTCAGTCAGACACTCTTAACATGCCACTCGGGCCATAAATAAACAGGGTTCTCGACCCAAAAATAGTATTTCATTTCAATAAATAGTAATATCATTAAATATGAGCGTCAACAATTTCACAAGAAAGACTGAGTGTAAAATCAAAGTTTTAAAGTGAGGAATATCGGTAAAATAGCCCCCAAGGGGTTAAAACAGATCGACACTAGGCCCTAAACATGGCTTACAACCCAAATATATCAAAACATGATAATACTATAAAATATATACTTTAAAAGCAGTTTCGCAACTCAATAGTTGCCTAAAAAGGAACATTTCTCCAAATTTCCAGTCTGTGCACGCCCCACACTCGTCATCCAGTGTGTGCGTCACTCCAAAATCTGTGAAAGGATGTAAAGTCCGGAATTCCACGCCCTCAGGACAGGATTTAAAGACATTACTTACCTAAAACTGGCTCGAAAAGCTACTCCGCAATGAATTTGGCCTTCGAATCACGAGTGCTCCAAATCTATCAAATTCAGATTCATAACATCAAAATATGCTAAAGGATTGAAACCCAATTGAAAAATCTCAACTTTATGCACAAAATCCGAAATTAGTCAAAATCCGACCCTCGGGCCCACGTCTCGGAACTCGACAAACCTTATACCAAAATTTTTCTCATCATCTCACGAGTCCGTACATACAAAGAACTCTGAAATCGGAGTCTGTTTGACCCCTCAAATTGGCCCTAAAAGGTCTCTTAAACTCAAGCCCTAGTTTCACTTTTTTTCTACTGATTTTCCCCAATTAAACATTTCAAAAATATGGAATCTTGTTGGATTATTCGATGATAATTTAAGATTATGGAGTAGAAATGATCACAAGTAACTTACCTCAAGATTTCCCATGATTTCTTGCTCAAAAATTGCCCCAAGCCATGTTCTTTCACCCAAAAAACACTAAAATGCGCTAAAAAATATAACAACATTAAAAAGACCCAATTCTGGTCAATAAAAGCAAAATCCAGTCACTAAAAGTGCCATATCTGGTCGCTAAAGGTGGGCACCAGATCCTGTTACACCAGCAATGTTTATTTTCACTAAAAGGGTTCTAACGTCACCCTACGAACTCGAAATTCGACGATTCTAGTTCCTATGAGTCAAAAATAATAATACGAACATAGTCCTTCAATCGAAACTCAATTCGGAGCTCATTTGATCAGTGCAATACTCATTTCGCTCGTTAAACAATTAACTCACATTTCGCGTCAAAAACTCAATCGCGACTTGATGAAATTAGACCAAACTTTTCAGATCACTCCTATAATTCATTATCAAAATTCCGGAAGTCTTGAAATCAAATTTCAATATCTACAACTAAAAATGGACCTTTGGAGCATTACATGCTTATGCTCAAAACGCCAAAATCTTCCAAAACTTATCCAAGCCTCATGGGACCCCCAACCAAGTATACTAAAATGTCCCATAATATGACACAAACTTAGTTGAGACTTCGAATCACCAAAAACAATGCAAAAATACTAAATTCACCTCGGATTCAAGCTTATGGACTTTGAAACTTCTAAATTCCACCAAAGATGCCGAAACCAACCAAAACACGTCCAAATGCCTCGATTTTGATTACATTTCATGAATCTATCTTCAATTTTAGCAATTGGATGATGAATTTAAAGAGAAAAATAGGGGTTTTTGTCAAAAACTTCACAAATCGAATTTTTGAGTTTTGAACACCGATTTGGAGTCGGATTTGAGTGAAACTAGTATGGTTGGACTCGTAACCGAATGGGTTGACGGATTTTGTAAGTTTTTTCGGGTTCTGAGGTGCGGGACCGGGTTGAACTTTTGGGCCGATTTGGACTTTTGGTTCAAGATTTGATCTTTTTCGATTGCAATGTTTGATGTAATCGAGTTGCTTTTGGTTAGTTTCGATCCATTCTGAACGTGCGGGATTGTATTTTTGGAGCATCACTTGGCTTGATCAGTATTGGGATTGGCTCGTTCAAGGTAAGTAACACTTCTAAACCTGGTGATGAGGGTATAAAACCCCGAATTACGTGTTATGTGATTGGTGTTGAGGTGGCGCACATACTAGATGACGGACGTGTGGGCGTGCACCATGTAAATTTTAATTCCGTTATTTCAGTAGTACTGTGTAGTTACCTAGTATTACCTGTAACCATGAAATTTCTAAGTACCTGAGCTCTTGAGTTGTGATCCATGATAGAAACCATGTTTAGGCTACATGCTTATTCTGTTGAGACCCATCGAGGTCATTTCTGTTGTTGAGCTATCTGCTTTCATTGCATTACATACTTGGACATACACATCCATATGCATATCATAACTCAATCTCCGTTACTATTTATTGATACATCATATCATTATTTTTGGGCTGATTTTTCATGTCATTAAGAGCCCGAGAGATTGATGACTGAGTGAGGCCAACAGCTTGATTGTGAGGATATTGATACTGTAGCACGTGAGTTGTCTGTGCATCACGTGAGTTTCCCTTGCGAATTATGATATTGATACTATATCACGTGAGTTATCCGTGCAGATTCTGATATTGATACTATAGCATGTGAGCTGTTCGTGCTGATTATAGCGTTTGTGCTGAAGGAGCCCCTCCGGAGTCTGTACACACCCCTAGTAAACGCAAGTACCTACTGGGTGCGAGTGACGAGTGACTGGGATGACTGAGTGACTGGGAGTACTGAGTGAATTGATACTCTAAGAGTATGCATATGGTCTTTATCACTGATTTGCATCGCATTTAGCATGCACACCTAACATACAGGCATATAGATGCATTTTTCCTCATGTTGTATAGTATCGCGTCATTCATGACTTCTCACACATCTTGTGGGAATTGAGAGGTATTTTACACTTTCTATCTAAAAGAAAAATGAAACATTATGTTTATTGTTGAAACAATTTTGGTAAAAACTCGTAATTTTTAAACTTACTCGTATTTTCGACGATTTCGCTAAAGGAGTTGGATTTTCGCTGATATACTGGAAAAGCATAAGTATTAGCGAAAAAACTATGTAAAGTTGAGCATTTTATCTCGGAGTTACTCTTTTTATTACTTGCTTTAGATTGTTATGAACTATTGTTGGCTATTGATGTTGGATCCGACCTTTGTTCTAGCTCGTCACTACTTTCAACCTAAGGTTAGGATTGTTACTTACTGAGTACATGGGGTCTGTTGTACTCATACTACTCTTCTGCACCTAGCGTGCAGATGTTGGCTGCTGATGTTGTTGTGTTCGATGAGAGCTGGATTTGAAGATGTACATGTATTCCGGTGGTAGCTGCCTCTTGTTCATGGTAGCCTTAGATTATTAAAAATCAGTTATGTATATTTCGAACAGATGATGTATTATTTCATACCGGCTTTCTAAATTCCAATCTTAGAAGCTCCTGATTTGTACTACCAGTCCTTGGGAAAGATTCTTGTATTATCATTTTCTTCTCTTAATAAGTCTTACTAAATTGGATAGTGGTTAATTGACTTACCTAGTGGGTCAGGTTAGGTGACATCACAACTAGTTGGATTTTCGGTTGTGACATAATTATTACTATTTTTGAGGAATAATATTGATTATCAATAAGGCCTTATGTTGTAGTAAGTCTCAAAGAAACTTATTGAGTTTAAAGTATTCGCGAAAGCGGTTGTTTATATTGAGAGTATAAATAATGAGAAAATTTAATATCGTTATATTACTACAACTTTAGCAGGGTAATATGTATATAAAAAATTATCCATTTTATTGCCAGATTTGTACTACATAAATAAAGTAAGGTGAAATTACAGGACATAGTAAACTGGATGTTTATTGATATATAATACCCATGTCAAAGTAAAATGGGATTTTAATTAATAATTGCACATGTCATAATGTAAGTCTGAAGCTTATTGATATAGACAATTTTATCAAGCATGGCCTATTGAGCAATCTTGATTTAAGCATGATGTGCAAAATAAATGAAAACTCACATGAGTAAGTATTGAAAAAGATTCTTCATGAATTATCATGTGTTTCTTGTTCTCGTGATTGTTATACCAATTAAATTTGAGATGGAATCCAATGAATGCTGGAAATATCAAAGGTGAATATGTGTTTATTCACCTGCCATGTATACCACAGAAGATGCATTTATGATATGGTTACATGTGCAATTACTATTAACCCACAACCTTGTGTTTGCGAGGTAACTTGGTCAATAATTTAATTTAGAGCATAATTTTCAGATTTTCTATTCAAGACAGTTCATCTTGATGAGTTCGTTTACATCACAGCTGGTTTAGCAAAATAATTTATTGACTGACTCCACTTAATAGCTAAAATATTGCTTATTGAGACCAAAGTTATCTATATCATTTTGATATACGTTATACACGAAAGTATATTACATTGTCCGCTCACAACTAGTTCAGGGCCAGGAGTCAAATAATTCCATCTTATTATTATTGATGTATGGAGTATATTTTGATTAACACCATAACTCACATTTGGGTTCCCAAAGTTGAGGAAGCAAGTTAGTTTTTCTATGATAAGGGGGGAAAGATGATAAACATTTGAGAAAAAGTTACGCGGAATGAATTATTATTTGTACATCTAAATACTTGAATCAGATAATATGAACTTGAAGTGCATAAAAGATAATTATCTGCAATAATTGCGAAGCATGCCAGACGCATTCGCTGACCCAAAGAAAGTAACTATATTGTCATTATATATACTCTTATTAGAACAAGTCATATAAGGACAAAATTTATGGTACGCTTAAAGCGTATAGACAAATCAGTTTCAAATAAAAATTTTGATAAAGAAGATGAGCAAATAATCAAAATGATTATAATAAGGAGGCAAGTGATCTAGAAGATCACATGACATTACACTTCATAAAATCTCATGAGAGATTCAGGTACTTGAATATATGAATGAAGAGATCTATATGTTATATCTTTATTAAAAAGAATATTGGAACTCATATAAAATGTTCGTCGACGACATTTATGATAGCGCTAAATATATATGAGGATCTTAAGGCTAGAGAAACAATTCAAGTAGAATTGGTTTCATATGGAAGACATGTTGTTTTGGACTTGTGGTTCAAACACTTGAAAATATAGAGTCAGTGGTTAGTGCAATCACTTTTATATATCTTATATGTTTAGCATGACATAATACTTGATATACATCTAAAGTCTATTTATATGGCTTATAAGACAATTCCTGAAGGATTTAAATCACTTAAAGCATATACAATTCTTGGTCCTGAATTACCACATCCTAAGTGCAATTTGTGTACATATGTATCTTGCTATTACTATAAGCATGATAATACGATAGCGAGAATCTCTATGGAGATATTGAAAAGGCCATTCCACGACATTCTATTAAGACATTACATATCTCTTAAGATGATGATTTCAAGGTGCAACATATTCATTCAAGTTAATATACTTATTTTTTAATCAAGTCTCTATCAACGATCTTTTGAAGATGGTGCACAAGATTAGAATACAAATGCTCAAAGATGTCAATTGATTATCTCATCAAGGGGAGTTGATAAGCATTGTACTCTTTTTCTCTTACAATGTTTTGTCTCACTGGGTTTTCGTTGCAAGGTTTTTAACGAGATTTTCCTTCACTGAAATATTTTTTCACTGGGTTTTATTTTAGTTAAGGTTCTAACGAGGCACATTATCTGTTGAATAGGCATTCAAGGAATTTGTTATAAATAGAATTGTATTTAAGGTGAATATCTATATTTTAAAGAGATTAGCAAAATTACTTGGTTGCTATTAGCTAAGTCACTTTTCCTCCATACATAAAAAAATTCTATTCAATTATAATTCATCCCAAATCAATAAAATTTCTCTCTTTCTTTGCAATATTTTTCTCCTTTGATTGTTTCATACAACACTAATGATGTTCCGAAATAGTAAAAGATTCAATTTTAGCAAATTAAAGATTTGCTACAATATTTTAGGACTCTTTAGAGATACTGCGCGGAAAACCCGTAAATGTGATTTGGCATTAAAATTTCATCATTTACCTTTTCCCTTCCACCTTCCTTGAAGAGTTTAATTTTTATATATTAATAATCTAAAAATTTACTAGAGCTGTCAATAAGGATGGGTCGAGTTAGGCCAGCCCAGCCCACGCAGGCTTTAGCAATTGATAGGCTGGGTTGAGCTAGTCCACCATTTTGATGTGCCTTATAATGGTCAGTCCACCTCATCCCTATGTGGACTGCGAGCCCCGCGGACCGGCCCATAATTTTTAAAATATAATTTTATATTTTTTCTTTAAGTTATAACCTAAAAAAAGATAAATATTTAGAAGATATAAAATATTATATAGGAAATTTTTTGCAAAACTTAATAATTTTTATATAAACACTAAAAAAGTAAAAGACAAGACTGTACTTCATTCATAAAAGTCAAAACTCAAAACAAACTATTCAAGAGAACGTCCATGACGCTTATGGGATATACAACACGCCATTTTCATCAAACACATTTGAATCCGCTTGTAATAAGGTTGTCTTAACATCTTTACTTTCATCTACATCTACAATTCATATGCAATATTAATTAGTTAAATATTAAGAATAATTAAATTTTAAAAACTAATAATATTCAAATTCACGTAAAAAAAAAATTACCAGTTTGAGTTTGCGAAAACCCGTGCAGTCAATTTCGAGTAGTAACAAGTGTTTGAATATTTTCATGATGGATGCAACTTCTGTACTTTATCAAAACACGTTCACCAAGGCTAAATGTTAATTCTAATGCTACAATGGTAATAGGAATACTAAGTACATCACGCGCCATCACTAAAAGATCGGGATATTTCTAGAATGGTCCTTCCAATACATGACAACATCCATCTCTTGAAACTTCTCAAGATCAAGATTTGGTTCCTCTAGGTAAAGATCTAATTATGACTTTCCATCGCTAGAGGCAGTATACGTTCTATATTTTAAATAAAAAAATTTATTAGGCCCACTGGCCGGCCCAGCCCAACCTCAGTCAAGCCTCACGGACCACGGGCCTATTCGGACCGGGCTTAAAAGCCTCATTTTTAAATGGACTCCAAAAACTCTAGCCCAATCCTACTAAATTACGGGCGGGCTGACGGCTCTATAATTTACACTATTAAATCATTTAACAAATAATATAGGTACGTATATAATAATTAATAAACACTGCAGATAATCACAGATAGGAATTAACTTGACACTATTATCAGGTTTACGTGAATATATATCAGAAATTTAATCTATCAAATTGGTAGGATAGGCATACATGACCTTCTAGAAAAACCTCCACCATTTTCATATTGGTGGTGAAAACTGAAAAGATTATTNCCACCTTGTCTCGCCACATGCGCAACCCCCCCCCCCCCCCCCACATATATATATATATATATATATTGATTATTGTGTAAAGATCTAAAAAGTCAATAAAATTGTAAACAGTAAATAGGTGAAAAAACACTTAATTACTAAAATATGTAAAATGCAGTAATGAACCATGTTTGGTAAAACGCGTTTCAAAATTGCGTTTTGTATATTTAGCTTTCAGCTTTCATGCGTCCCATTAAATGATTGGTTCCCACTCCCAATACAAAAAAGATTGGAAAAATTTCACATTAGAATAATTGAAATTCTTACTTTTCAATTTGGAATTTTTACATTCCTATACAATATATGAAACTAAATTACCTTCTCTACTTAAGTTTTACTATAATTATATTTTATATACACAATTACTATTTATGTACATTTTAAGAGAATTAATGATAATAATCAGTGTCCTAAAATCACTTTAACGTATCTTCTACTCCCCCCATGTTTTTCTCTCTACATCCCACCCCCATCCCTAACGTATCTTGCACTCACCCACGATTTCACCATTGACAACCATTAAAAAATTTTGAAGCTTTGAATCTGAATTTGGGTTTTCAAAAAATATTATTTGTTTGAATTGGGTGTTGTTGCAAAGAATTGAGAATTCTCTCTACGTCTCCCTCTATCTCTCAATCCCTAATTTCGGTAATGTAAAGCAAAGGAAAAGAGAGTAACAATTCCACCATTGACAACCATTAAAAAGTTTGAAGCTTTGAATTCGAATTTGGGTTTTCAAAAATCATTATTTGTTTGGAGTGAGTGTTGTAGCAAACAATTGAGAATATGATTTGGAGTTTATATCTCAATGTTGAGAGTGTTTTGGTGAAGATTAGACTTGATTTTGGCTGAATTTCAGATTGAAACTCGATGAAGAAGAAGAAAAAGACATGATATACATTATATTTAAGAAACTGTAGTAAAATTATAGAAAAACTGTATTATGTTCATATATATATATTTTTGTGATTTAACTATTGTATGAAAGTTGAAAAATATTGTATAAAAATTATATTTAAGTTGTATGATATTGTAGTTGTATATAAATGAATAGAAATAATGTATAAAAATTGTAGATAAATTGTATAATATATAATTAGTGATTTTATATGTATAATCAAATACAAAATATACAAAAGATATAGAGTACAAAGTTTGTATAAAATTTGTATTTAAGTTGTATGTTATTGTAATTGTATTTAACTGGGTAAAAATAACGTGCGATGTCAAATTATCATTCTTCACAAATCACAATTAACCTACATACATATCTACTAGTGAAGTTGCAATACGCAGGTCATAGTCAAGTTCATTTCTTATCACTATTCAAATAGCCTAATTCAGTCACTGCTTGAAGAACACTGGTTATATATAGAGTTGCGATTTGGCTGATAAATCAAAAACTACTCTAACAATTTTGATTTTCTCATTTTTTACGTTCATCAGTGCAGTACGTAGCAGTATATTAAACAGCGTGTTCCACGTTCAATTGCATCTCCAGAGAAGAGGGGGGGGAGAGAAAAAAGGAAAAGGGTGTAACTAAATCCCTTAATTGAAGGTACAAATATTAATGAATTGACAGCCTTATTTTGTAAATAAAACTTGTTTATACCGCGTAATTAACTAAACGTGGACATTTAGGGTAATAAAGTTTCCAATAGTGTATACGAATAAAAAAATTACTTCAATTTTATAGCCCATATTTCAATTTACAAGTAACTAGCCCAAAAATAATAGGTTAAGATTCAACATCCAACTCCAATAGGTTCTCAAAATTACTATTTAATTTTTAAAAAAGATTAGTCAAGCTTTTAAATTAATTTTCGAATCAGTAACTGTGACTCAAATATTAGTTCAACAAACAAAATTTATTTGGGTGGTGAAAATTAGATTTTTAACAAACTTAAATATATGGATTTAAATTCTAAATTTGATTTTGTGAGAAATTTGGAGTGGGTATTATTTAGACTTGTTAGAAATAGTATAAGGAGGTTGTATATAAAATTTGAAGTCATTTAATGGAGATTTGGACTGGTTTTGAACAAGAATTGCAACTAAAAATCATGGAAGAAGTTCGTCTACAGACGCTTGCATAAAGGTGTATAAAAGTGTATAATAGTGTATAAGGTGTGTTTCTACACTCATATATACTATTATACAAGATTATACATAATTATACAAAAAACTGACTTCGTCTTCTTCCTTGCGTCTTTTTATGAAATTTAACTCAAACCTACTCCAAATCACTTCAAATTTTAATTTTGAACTCCTTTTGATATTTTCAATCAATTGGAACAACACCCAATCCAAACAACTAACAAATTCAAAAAACTCCATTTTCGAAAGTAAAGTTTTGAATGGTCTTCTATGGTGGACTTCTACTCTTTAATTTTCTTAAATTGCAACCAGATGACACAAGAGGAGAAGCAGAAAATACACGCCCCCCTTGAAGCATATGTAAAAGATGTGAGAAGAAGAGAGAATGAAAGCAATAGTTGTGAGAACACATATTTAACTCGACAGCTTTTAGAAGAAACGGTTGTAAGAACATAGATTTTTGATTTTGCTAGTGCTTTCAAAATATGTACAATATGAGCTAGGTCAGATAAAACTTAAATACACAGGCCATTTTTTATTATGGTGTGAAGTCATATATATTTTCTTGTAATTCTTTCAACGAGATTCCCCCTACACAAATTCTCTCCTTTTGTCCCTTTCTTCTTTCACGTTCCTCTATCTCTGGAAAAAAAAATACTCCATTTATTTACACTTATATTTAACATCACATTAAATAATTTAGGTAACTTTCAAGAGTTATAATTTGAAAAGGAATATAGAAAAATCCATAAAATAGAGTAAATAATAAAAGTTCTAAAGACAAAAACTCATGTTACACATTTATTTGCTTCATACAACAGTAACATTTTGAATTCAAAAAGACAGTTTTTTGGTTCCGGATTCGTCAAAAATCAACGCATGATTGTTCTTATTGATCTCAATTATTTCTCAAATATCGTGCCATGCAAATAACATTGATACCAACATTATACATGCAGAAAAACGTTGCCATCATTATCTGGTCTTTTGATTGCTTGATTCCGACCTCATACATTATTTTTTTCAAATTAAATTGAAATTATTTCATTTTGAAGTCGTTGTCTGTCAATATCGCGTAAATTAAGGATGTTTCACTTTCACAAAGAAAATTATTTATAAACATAGCATGTTATCATATGTAAGTAGAAAAATAATGCTATCGATTATCATGTGTTCGCAGACACAGTAGAAAAAATAGTGATAGTTTTGATCCACCAATTTTTCCGATCAAAATTACAAATGTGAAGAAAAATGTGAACACAAACTTAAGCTGGTGAACAGGAACAGTTTAGCCGCCAAATAATTTAAAAAGAAATAATGGTAAAAGAAATCAAGGTTGCTTGATGTTTTTCAATTTAAACCGAAGGTAAACTGTATCTTACTTGGAGTAGTAGTTGTAAAGGAGGTAGGTTAATCATAGTTAGCTTAATCACAATTAGTTAACTTAACTATAGTTAGTGAGATAGTTAGTGAGGTACAACTGACATGTCTTAGGCGGTTAATTAGTTAAAAGTATTGTAGCAGCTTCTTCTCCTTCATTACGTTTGTACATAACAGCAGAGCATTTTCCTTTCTCTATGAAATTTCTCTCAATTCTTCATCTCACATTTCTTCTCTTTAGCTGCATGTTATTTCCAAATTCATCATGGTATCAGAGTAGTTAATCGAGTGATTCTAGGGAATTTCGAAGCGAAATTGAAGAAAGTTCGAGAGAATCTACTCAAGTTTAGAAGCTTTGAACCCTAATTTTGCAATTCTCAATGGCGATTCTGAGAATTCGACCCTTAACGAGAATAATGAAGCTGATGCGAGCACCGGAGCAGTACCTAGTTCAATTGTTTTAGATCACAATCATCCTCTTTATTTGCATGCGTCGGATGGTCCAGGATCCATGTCGGTGGGACTCATCTTGACAGGTATGGAAAATTACTCTTTTTGGAGTCGTGCGATGAAGGTTGCATTGTTAGGTAAGAACAAATTGTGTTTAGTTGATGGATCGACATCGAAGGAAGACTTTCGTCCAAGTTTGGGAAGTCATTCGGATTGATGTAATGCAATTGTGACTTCATGGCTCATGAGAAATGTGAGCAGAGATTTAATAACTGGGGTACTATTTTCTTCAAACGCACAGAAGGTATGGGCTGCATTCAAGGAGCGATTTGACAAAGTAAACGCATCAAGGTTGTATTACCTGCACAAGGAAATATTTACTTTAACATAGGGGATTTCGTCAGTATCGACTTACTTTACCAAGTTAAAAGATCTTTGGGCAGAATATGATTCGATAATGTCACCTCCTCCATCAGCCACTGAGTATGTTGATCCATTGGAGTATCAACGACTGCTGTAATTTTTGATGGGATTGACTGTTAACTTTGAGCAAGCAAGGAGCCAGATTATATTGATGCCAGCTTTATTATCTATAGATAAGGCTTATGCTATGGTGGTTCAGGATGAAAGCAGAAAATTGATTACTGGTGGTACCTATGGGCAAGCTGGGCATAATGATCCTACTGCCTTGTTTACTGCCCATTCTACATCTAGACCAAGGAGAAACTATAGTTTAGAATGTGATTTTTGTCATTTGAAAGGCCATACTAGAAATGAATGTTACAAACTGATGAAATGTGAATTTGTTAACAAGACAGTGCATTTAAAGGAGAATTTTACAAGATTATTGGATATCCACTTGATTTGAAGAAGAAGAAGAAAACAAATGCAGTCATGATTGACACAACTGGACAACAAGGAATGACAATTTCATCAACTGCAACTACATACCAACCAAGCAGCAGTGTTGAACCAGCTCAATTTTTCACCAAGGAACAGTACAATTAGTTGCTGCAATTGCTGAATAAAGGTTCTACTGTAGGAGCAAGTGCCAATATGGAAGGTAAATATTTATGTAGTAATGTAGCATTATGTGAAAACTTAGAACTTCGCAAATGGACAGTAGATACTAGTGATACTAATCATATGACTCGTGATAAAAGTTTATTGAAAAATGAAACTTCAGTAGGAAGTTCAGGTAAAGTGAAACTACCTACTGGAGATTCAATACTAATTTCTCATATGGGAGAGTGTCAGCTCACTGGAGATGATGTACTGAAAGATGTGCTATGTGTAACAGCTTTTAAGTTCAGTCTCATGTCAGTTTCTAAAGTGACAAGGGATCTCAAATGTAGTGTTACTTTCTTTCCTAAATGTTGTGTGTTTCAGGACCTCTTATCTGGGAGGGTGAAGGAGATCGGTAATAAGGAGGAAGGTATGTACATACTATCAACATCATTAGGAAAGACAATAAATAGAGCCTTTGCAGTAATTAGTAAAGGAAGCATGGAGATATGGCATAAGAGAACAGGACATGTTCCAGTTCAAGTTCAAGTTCTCAGATGGATTCCTAGTATACAACACTGTAGGGGTAGATGAGATAATGATTCATTGTCTAAATGTGAAGTTTGTTCCCTAGCTCGACAAACTGGAGTGCTTTTTCCAACTAGCACTAGTAGAAGTTTACATAGTTTTGATTTGATTCATATGTATGTGTGAGGACCTTATAAAATTTCTACTCACAATGGAATGAAATACTTTCTTACATTGGTTGATGATTTTACCAGATGGACTTGGGTGTTTCTTATGAGACTTAAATCTGATGTTACTTTCTTACTCAAAAACTTCATTACTATGATCAAATCACAGTTTGGGAAGAAAATTAAGGTGTTCAGATCAAACAATGGGAGTGAGTTTTTTAACAGTGCATTTAGTGACTTATTTCAAATGCATGGGATTGTACATCAAAGCTCTTGTCCATATACTCCCCAACAGAATAGAGTTGTGGAAAGGAGACATAGACATATACTCGAGATTGCTCGGGCAATCAGATTTCAAGGCCATTTACCTGTTAGATATTAGGGGCATTGCATTGAGGCTGTTGTGTACATTATCAACAAAATTCCTTCTTCTGTTCTGGCACATAAATCACCATATGAATTGCTTCTGGATAAGCCACCTTCACTGACACATCTACATGTAATTGGATGTCTATGTTTTGCTACTAACTTGACAAGCCATGATAAATTTGCACCTCGAGCTGTGAGGTCAGTCCTCCTGGGATATGCTGCACATCAGAAAGGTTACAAACTTTTGGATTTGGAAAATAGAGTATTCTTTATAAGTAGAGATGTAGTATTCTATGATGATATATTTCCCTTTCATACAACAGAAGACTCATCAGAATCATTATTCATAGATATAACTCCAGTGCCAAGAAAAGATTTTACTGAGGAACCAAATGTAGTGGTTAGTTCTATTGCTGATAATCATCTTGAAGCAAGAAATGTGTCATGTTCACCTGTTGTGACTCTTGTTCCCTTAGATGAACAAGACATTCCACATTCTGTTAAGCATAACAATATTGATAGTCCTGGTTATTCTTCTGCTCTACCTCATGTTGAGGAAACAAGAAAATCAACTAGAGTATTTAAGCTTCCAATATGTCTTAAGGATTATGTTAGAAATGACAGGCTAAACTCTGCAAGTTGCTGCAGATATCCTATCTCAGAATTACTTGGATATGAAGCAATATCTCAAAAGTATCAAATCTACTTGGATAGTTTTTAGTTGAGGTGGAACCTACATCATATTCAGAGGTAGTCAAGGACAAGCGATGGGTAGAGGCAATACAAGCAAAAATCAAAGCACTGGAGGATAATAAGACTTGGGAATTGGTATCCTTGCCACAAGGACAGAAGGCAATAGGATGCAAATGGATTTATAAAATCAAATATAAGGCATCGGGAGAAGTATAAAGGTTCAAAGCTCGGTTGGTAGCTAAAGGGTATAATCAGAGAGAAGGTTTAGACTATAAAGAAACCTTTTCACCAATGGTGAAAAGGGTTACTGGTAGAAGTGTGTTGTCTATGGAAGCCTCAAGAAAATGGCCTATCCATCAAATAGATGTTTATAATACCTTTTTTCAAGGTGATCTAACTGATGAGGTGTATATGGAAATACCTCAAGGTTTCAATGGATCAAATAATAAATTTACAGTTTGTAAACTGCTCAAGTCTCTCTATGGACTCAAGCAGGCATCTAGACAATGAAATCTCAAGCTAACATCAGCTTTGGTGGATGTTGGTTTTCATCAGTCATTTGGATTATTCCTTGTTCATCAAAAGAGCAACAAATCACATGGTGGTTGTCCTAGTCTATGTTGATGATCTCCTTATCACTAGTAATAGTCTTGTCTTGATTCAACAGACCAAGGATGATTTACAAGCCTCATTTAAGATCAAGGACCTAGGAGAGCTTAAATACTTTTTAGGCATAGAATTTTCAAGAAACAGTGATGGTATATTAATTCCCCAACGCAAATATGCTCTAGAGCTCATAGCTGAATTGGGGCTCTTAGGTTCCAAGCTTGTATCTTTCCCTATAGAACCTAATATAAAGCTTACAACTACTGAATTTGACACTCATACAGGATCGTCTAATGACATATTGTTGACTGATCCAGGACCATATCAAAGGCTCTTGGGAAAGCTCCTTTACTTGACCATCACAAGGCCAGATATTTCTTTTGATGTTCAGAGTTTAAGTCATTTCATGCATAGTCCTAAAGTCTCTCACATGGAAGCTGCACTCAAGGTGATCAGGTATATCAAGAATAGTCCTGGCTTGGGAGTTCTCTTGACTGCTCATTGTTCTGAATCACTCTCAGCATTTTGTGATGCAGACTTGGATGCATGCCCCAATACACGCAAATCAGTTACAGGTTATTTAATTAAGCTTGTTACTTCCTTGATCTCATGGAGCTCTAAGAAACAATCTACTATTTCTAGAAGCTCAGCTGAAGCTGAGTATCGCACCCTAGCTTCCACTGTTGCAGAGGTTATATGGATTCTTGGTTTACTCAAGGAGCTAGGAATGCAACATCATTCCCCTGTTCCTATCTACAGTGATAGCAAATCGCTCTTGCTATTGCTGCCAATCCTATTTTTCATGAGCGCACAAAGCACATTGACATTGACTGTTATTTCATCCGTGAGAAGATTCAACAAGGCCTTATCTCCACTCTCTGTTATGCTACAGCAGAACAAGAAGCTGATATTCTTACAAAAGGACTTGGTCGACCTCAACATTTATATTTGATGTCCAAGCTAGGACTTCACAACATTTTTCCCAGTCCGAGCTTGATGGGGGGTGTAAAGGATGTATGTTAATCGTAGTTAGATTAATCACAGTTAGTTAACTTAATTATAGTTAGTGAGGTATATCTGTCATGTCTTAGGCGGTTAGTTAGTTAAAAGTACTGTAGCAGCTTCATTTGATTCATTATGTTTGTACAGAATAGTAGATCATTTTCCTTTCTCTATGAAATTTCTCTCAATTCGTCATCTCAGATTTCTTCTCTTTAGCTGCATGTTGTTTACAAATTCATCAGTAGTGCAACAGAATTTGTTAGAGAGCTGGACAATTTAAATAGAAAATGGAATCATATTCTGAACCTTTCAGAGTGACGTAAGATCGATATTCTCCATACACGTTATTAGGACTAAATCTTCATCAAGAATCTTATAAGAATCAAGAAGTACAACCAACATTGATCACATAATAATAAGAGAAGCAACCTCATCATCAATTGTTCCATAAGAAGGGAAAAAATGTAAGTATTGTTAGTTTCTAAGAGTAGAGTATCTTTGGAAGCTCGTTCATTTTATTATGTATAATCAGAGTCGTGAAAAATAAGGAAAGGGATAGCCTCACATAGCTTGTATATATACTTCCCAAACTCAATCTATGCAAATTCCGTGACTCTTTAGTCTACAATAAGAGAACGACACTATCGTTATCATTTAAGCATCATAACTATTATGTATCGACCAAAACCTATTTTATGATGAAACGGACAGCACCTCCCCTATATATATGACTTCACACAAGTCAAAAAAATCACCAAACAGCCCAAATAATATCAATAATAATCATATTGATCCTCCCAAAACAGTCCACACAACCAAATCACTTCATACATAAGACGACCACCGTAGTAGTGTCAAACAACCCGGAAATGTTACGACGAACGACCAGCACACCACCCTAAATCTATATGGTGTTTTTCCACACCGTTCCTCCTCCAAAACTTCAAAAAACAGTAGTAAAATATGCAGCCCAACAGCAACACAAAACAGTCCATAAAACAGCCCGCTACAAGTGAATAACTCGAACTCACGACGTCCGATCACCGTCCGGTGAGTTCTTACAAGTATAGAACGAATTGCCATGAATTTACAGCAGAAAAAAATGGATTAAATATATCAGTAAACTTACCTTACTTGTTGGATAACTCAGCCCTTATCTTGGTTCTTCAAACTCTAGGTTTTACCCTCAATTAGAACATGAAAGAGATAGAAAATCAATTAGGGTTTGTGGATAGTTTTTGGGAGGAAGCTTGCAGGGGTTTAGGTATGGTTATTTGTGATATACAATAAAGGTTATATTTCAGGATATAAGCCTTTAAATGGGCTCTTTGGCCGACCCGAAATTTCCTCTTTTTGGGCTCTCATTTAACCAAGTAGGTGACATACCTACTTGTCACCTAGCAGCCTGGTGCAGTCTCGCAACAATACATATATCTCTCTAATCCGATGTCGCATTGATAAACGATTTAATGTGTTAGAAACTAGACTCATAGATATTCAATTTGGTGGGTAGATAACCCCATAATTCCAAGTAAATTAGGAGAAAATCCTAGTAACATTTGACCTAAAGTTTAAATAAAATTATGAACATAAGTTGCGATAACTTTTGTCGACTTTTATTTCATAACTCGTTTGACTTCAAGACTTATGATACATATATATATGATTCAAATACCTTAAAACATGACTTCTTGAGAATATTAAGCACCCCTAGGTTTACCCAAAAGTACGGGTTACAACATCCTTGATTCATTTAACTTCTAATACTTGTTAATCACCCATATACACTCTTGTATCATTTAAGACCAATAGGATTAACTTTTTATCATCTAAAAGATAATATCTTCTCAGATTCATGTCAACTAACTTATGACATGAACCAATGTACGTGAATATGAGTTGTAACACTTCCCAGGCATGGAATTGCCTTATTTATTTATATTTGGGATGGACTTCCCTGGGCATGTAGTTGCCTTATTATATTTGGGATGAATTTTTCTGGCTTGGATTGGCCCTATATATTACTGAGTAACTGACTGTCAGTCGCATTTTATATTGAGGGATAGATCTTCCCTAGGCTGGATTTGCCCCGCACAATACTAAGTGATTGAGTACTATGAGAGTGTCAATACATGAGTTCTATTGTGTTACATTG
This sequence comes from Nicotiana paniculata, assembly GCA_005239505.1. Classification (NCBI taxonomy): domain Eukaryota; kingdom Viridiplantae; phylum Streptophyta; class Magnoliopsida; order Solanales; family Solanaceae; genus Nicotiana; species Nicotiana paniculata. The sequence goes on along the minus strand of ML340883.1, from coordinate 22,013 downwards.
CAATAAACATGCATACTTGATATGTAGGCATAAAGAAGTATTTTTCCTCATGCCATCTGAGAATGAAATTTCTTATCTGTCGTTAAAGTTTTTGAGAAAAATCTCCGATTTTCGACTTGGTCATATTTTCGGTGATTTTCGGCAAAATATTTGAGTTTAATTTTACTTGAAAAGAAAATATTTATTTTTTCAGAAATTGTGTACGAGCTGAGCATTTTATTGTTGAGTTATTATTTGTTCTTCTTTAAACTTTATTGTTATGAGATGTTATTGGTTATTGGTGTGGACTCTGACCTTGGTACAAGCTCGTCACTACTTTGAACTTAAGGTTAAGTTTGTTACCTATTGAGTAAATGGTCGGTTGTACTCATACTACACTTCTGCACCTTGCGTGCAGATGTTGGATGTTGATGTAGCTGCATACGCGGGAGCTGGATCTAAAGATGTACCTGCGTTCTAGTCATAGCTGCCTCTTGTTCTAGGTAGCTTTAGAATCTATTCATGTATATTCAAACAGATGACGTATTTTTTATTTCACACCAGCTTTGTAAATTCTTATCTTAGAAGCTCACTATCAGTCCTTGGGAAGTGTATTAGAGTCAGTTAAATATTAATTGAATCTAATTGTTGTTATTTGGCTTACCTTGCGGGTGAGGTTAGGTTCCATCACGGCTAGTTGGATTTTTGGATCGTGACAAGTTGGTATCAGTGCTCTAGGTTCATAGGTTCTACAAGTCATGAGCAAGTGTCTAGTAGAGTCTTGCGGATTGGTATAATGATGTCCATACTTATCTTCGAGAGGCTACAGGGCATTTCGGATAAAGTTTACATTTTTCTTTCTTTATCGTACGACATTGATTTAGCTTAAAATATATCACTTTGAATTCCTTCCACTCACTTGTATTCGTATGTGAATGCTCAGTATCAACTGTGCACTGACGGCTTGTGATTCTATGAACGAGGTTCGAGATGTGTATTCTGTGTTTTGGTGATGGACCAGTCTGGAGAACTTGAGGCCAGGTTTGGACCGCAACTTAGACTCGGTAGTTTCAGTTGTGAGAACTTGTACATTTGGACTCCTATGTCCAATAGTGTCCCTATGAGTGGAACTTGTGGCTCGATGAGCGATTGAATGGCTATATGATGAGTATGATGTGCCTGCAAGATGTTTTTAGATAGGTTGAATGTGATGAATAAAGTTTACTTGTGACTCAAGAGTTTGATATTGGGTACTTGATTCTTGTTTAATGGGACGTACGGTCTCGAGTTGTGAGTGTGTTGAAGGATCTGTCATACTGTTTAATTGTGGAGCGAAGTAGAATTTCATATCGTGTTGATGAGTTTAAACTCAGCAGGATTAAGTGATTGCGTTATAATTGTGGCCGCAAAAGGGTATAACAAGATGCCAATTTGTGGCTAAGTATGTGGGTTATCTCCTGCGGAGTAATATATGTAGGTGTGTTCCTTATAATGTTGAGTGGAGAGTTTCTTTTCTACCAGTGGCGTGTATGTGTTGAGATTTGAATTTGAATCTAGTTGAGAAAGTTGACTTGACTGTCAAGAGAATGAATGCGAGCTTAGCGGATGATTGAGGTATTTCATGGTTGGTGTTACGTGAGCTTGAGAAGAATTTTTGTTAAACTGACTGCGATATTATGGCAGTAATAGAGTACGGATATTGTGAGTTATCGAGTGTTTTGTTCTATGGATTTGAGCCAAGTAGGGGAGCCTGCTATTGACAATTCAATTTCATGGTTATATGTTAAATTTTTGTTTTAGTCTGAGGCATACTTGTGGGTTAGTTATGAATTGTAGAGATTGAGATCGTTGATGTCTCGAGTAAGGAAATTCCTGGATACGGGTTATATTGCACTTTATGAGTATATGAAAACCATAGGGATGAGTGAGTTCTTATTTGTGAAGAATTTAGTGTGCACGGAGTATGAATTTGATCGATTGTGTTAAAACAGGGTTACTTCTTTAAGTTGTTGTGCTAATGGGGCACGTGTCTTTTAGCCCGCTGGGGCGGAACAATTTAAATTTGAGCAGATTGGATGACTCTCAAGAAGGTTTTAAAGAGTTAAAGATTTATATGTAAGCAATTGAGAATTTTTCGGATTTGTATATCGCTAGAATCGGTTAGTTACATTGGATGGTGTCGGGACTTGCGGTAATTTTGTATGATTATGGGTTCTATATTTTAATATAAGAAGGGTAAAAAGAACAATTTTAAATTCACATAAGGTATTTTCAAAGTGAGTGTTTCGGTTGAGGTATTTATGGGGGTAATTATGATGTGGTGAGGCTTTGCAGATGTTTTGGTGGCAATATTCATGGGTCTAGTGACTTGCGTGGCTTAGTCGAGTTAGAGGAATTCAGTTTTGATAGCTTGTTTATGTGCAAATGGATTTCAAAGTGTTCTTGATGGTTTCTACCATGGTTTGATCCGGATATTGTCTACCGGTGTGGGGAACGTGTTGTGTGTTGTGATTTCCTCCTAGAAGGAAGCAAGAAGAAGGTTTCTAACTAATTGGGTACGTACTCTGCTGGTGACTCGGAGTGTTAATGAGGTTATCGTGTTTTCATGTAATGGCCTAATAGAGGCGGCGCATGGATTGAGATGTGGATTTGCATATGCAAGTATTACGATTGAGTTTTGAAGGGATGATCATGAAATTTTGGACAACATGGGCGGTTTCATATGACTAGATGAATACTATTACTACTTGGTATTTCCAGAGATGGGTGCATATTTCAGAAGGCGCAATGTGTTTTGATTTACGAATGTTACGTTGGTATTGCGGTACTCACCTGGTTGATTGATTGTTGATATTCAAATTTTGCTAGTAGGCACGGGATAATTATAGGATTATTCCTCGGGGAATGATCGTGCATGAAAGATGTGTTATTCATTCGAGTGATGGAATTGGGATCAGCTTCAGTGATTCATGTGTTTTATGATTTTGGAGACTAGTAGTTCTCAGAAGTATATCTTTTCAGGGTTGCGGCCTGTTTGAGGTGAGTACTTTATTTAAACTCAGTAGAGGCACTAGTTGCTTTAATTATTTGCTATGAGTGCGCATATGCATGGGGTTTGAGCCATGTGCGAGCGCAAGGGAAATTATTCGTGCTCGGGAAAATTCTTAGGCTGTGATATGCTTAAAGATGACTGTTAATCCTAAAGTTATAACGTTTCTCATACTCGTACCTTTTTTGTAAACTACCTGAGCCATACTTGAGGTTACAAAGGGGATATTCCTTGTATAAACTTGGTAGTTACTATTTCTGCGTTAACTTGCCGATTTGGGCCTTGTTAGCAAAATTTGCACATGCCTACACTATAGCGTGTTATTTATACCAGTCAAGGATCATGAGAGTCTTATTTCATTTAGTATATACATGTGTACTTGTTTGATTACTTCTGTATGATGTTCTTGGACTGTAGGCAAGTAACCATGATGGGCAGAGTATGTTATTGGCCCTTGAGTTGACCATGCAGTTGATATTAATATGAGCTCTAGAAGAGCTGGTTACCGTTATTAGATTCATGTGTCTTGGTTCTACTATGCATGATGATCTCATCGCATTGCGGTTGTAGTGGTGCTTGTTGAACTTGCAAAACAGTTCTCTTAGTTGAGACATTTCCTATTTTTTGGTGCATGGATTGCGTAGTTTGTGGCTTGAGTTATATTGGTATGGCGTGTCTGTGGAATAGTTGTGTTTGATAATATAATTTCATTGGACCTAGAATGGGTACTATCAGATTTGATTATGACGTGTTTGGAAGAATAATTGTAGGAATCGATTTAGATAAATGGCTATGGTACTTGTTAAACGAGAGAAAACTCCCTGAGTTGTTGATCTGATAAGTGGTTACGAGATTCTGCATGTTTCTTTCATTATCAGCAGTGTACGAAAGTTTTTTGTTTAATATGGGGTTTAATACTAGTACCAGGTTGGTTTTGAGTAGTTATTGTGATCGGGAATGGTGTCGTGAATATGCAAGTTGTGTAGTATGTTATGTGATTATATCTGGGGTTATAGATATGGCTTGAAGCAGCTTCTTCAGACTTATACAGTGTGTAGATGTAAGATTTGGGTCTTGCAAGAAATTCTGGATGTTGGAACTTGGGTTCCAAGTTTTACGGACTAAGGTTAAAGTAATTATCTTCAATTATGTTGTGTTGTGAGGCTTATATGGAATAGGGTGGCGTGGGGCAACCCCCGGGTATGTGCGTGGTAAGGTGGAATAGTGATTTGAAGGTTTAGGAATGACTCTAGACACGTTCGAGGACGAATGTCTGTTTAAGTAGAGGAGAATGTAACGACCCGACTTGTCATTATGAATATTTACGCTCATTTCAACTATTTGAAGTATTGAATATCTTCATATGATGTATTATGATGTGTGTGAATCGTCAATTTTGATTTTCAGGTGTTTCAGGATTAGTTCAGAAAAATGAATTTCATGTTAGAAGCTTAAATGAAAAGGGTTGACCGGAGTTTGACTTTTGTGCAAACGACTCTGAAATGGAGTTTTGATGGTGCCAGTAGCTCCGTATGGCGATTTCGCACTTAGGAGTGTGTCTGGATATTTATTTTGAAGTCCGTAGTTGAATTTGGCTTGAAATGGCGAAAGTAAGAAATTGAAGGTTTGGAAGTTTGACCGGGAGTTGATTTTATGATATCAAGTCCGGATTGTGATTCCAAAAATTTTAGTAGCTTTGTTATTTCATGTATGCCTTTTATGCAAAATTTTAGTTCATTCAGGATTGATGTGATATGTTTCGGCGAGATTTGAAAGTTGAAAGACTTAAAGTTCATTAAGTTTGAATTTGTGCGATTTGTAATTTCGACGTTGTTTAATATAATTTGAAACCACGAGTATGTCTGTATTATGTAATGGGACGTGTTGGAATATTTGGTTGAGCTCCCGGGGGCCTCAGGTGGAATTCAGATGGTTAACTGATCAAAAATTGAACTTAAAACACTACTGGAATTGTGCCTCTTATGTGATTATATCTGTGATGGATTTGATCAAAGGCGCGAGGCCGTATGTGCGAGGAATTTCTTTGCATAAGCGAAAATTGAGCTGAGATCAAGGCTCCACATATGCGAGCAATGGGTCGCACCTGGGAAGGTGCAGAAGCGGGGCGATTGGTGCAGAAGTGAGACTCGGCGCACGAGCGGAAAAAGGACTCGCACCTGTGATGTCGCAAAAGAGGAACATGTTTTTGCAGGTACGAGGGGTCGACTGGAAAATGGTCTCCGCAGAAGCGGACTCTTGGTCTCACAAGCGACGTCGCAGGTGCGAAGAGGCCTGGACAGAAGATAAAATCGAGGGTTTTGAGGTTTTTCATCATTTTTGGATTTTGGAGCTCGGTTTGGGAAACTTTGGAGAGGAATTTCACCACACGACTTGGGGTACGTATTCTTGACTCACTTGTGATTACATTTCATGAATTGATCTTCGTTTTCGAGATTTTTCTAGAGAAATCGGCGGAATTTTCTACAAATCCATAAAACAATTTTTTGCGATTTGAATGTCAATTCAGAGTCGGATATGAGTGGAATTAGTGTGGTTGGAATCATAATTGAATGGGTTATCGGAGTATGTGTGAGTTTCATCGATTTCCGAGACGTAGGCCTGTCGACTTTTCGAGCGGAGTTGGAAATTTGTATAAATTGTTAAATTGTAAGTATTGGAGTGTATTTTGATTAATTTTCACATTATTTGACTAGTTTCGAATCGTTTCGAAATTGAGGAGATAGGAAGGCGTTCGGAGGTTGATACGCGCGGACTGGAATTTTCGGAGTATTGTTTAGATTGCTCGGCATCGAATTCGGCTTGTTCGAGGTAAGTAACATTTCTAAACTTGGAGCTGAGGGTATGAACCCAGAATATATGTATTGTGTGATTTTTTTGGAGGTGACGCACATGCTAGGTGACGGGCATGTGGGCATGCACGATAGAAATTGTGACGTAATTGATTTCATGGAATTTAGTACTCAAATAATCTTGGCATTTTCCATGTACTTTCACGCGTTAAAGAAATTGAGCTGACAATTGCTGTTGAATTATTTGTTTGAATTGTAATTTCATACGCAGTCATTTTCATCCAGTTGTGAGGATATTTATGAGATCGAGGCAGCAAGGCGCAACAAGCCTTATAGGCTTTATTATTATTGTCACAATCCCAGTTCGCCCTCCGTGAACATGTCGTGACGGCACCTAGTCCCTATGACTAGGTAAGCCTAACAATGCGGCATAACAACATAATTGCGCAAAAGTAAATAAAAGAAAGCTGAACACTCTAAGAGAAAGACTGTATACAAATGCCACTTGGCATATACAAACCAAAATAATGCGGAAGTCTAAAACATCACCCCAAAAACCCGGAAACTCACGAGAACTACAGGCTAACAGAATCTAATACATTGCTCTAACTCTAGAATATCTATACAACTGTAAAGAAGGATAGACTTTTCAAAAAAAGCTGGAATAAGATAGAGACTCCTGGTCTGCGGACGCGGCAGATGTACCTCGAAGTCTCTGATGTATCTNGCGGTAATAATGAGTACAACAGTGAAATAAGACAGGTCAAACAAGGCAATAACTAAACACAAGAACAGAGTAAACCTGGAATATGTACAACATAATAACAATGGTAACAATGAGGATCTCCCAGGATACCGTCATGTAGTCCTTTTTTCTCAAATGTCCAGTGGATCTCCCGGGATACCGTCCCGTAGTCCATCATATGTATATCCGAAGGATCTCCCGGGATACCGTCCCGTAGTCCATCAAATGTATATCCGAAGGATCTCCCGGGATACCATCTTGCAGTCCATCATATGTATATCCGAAGGATCTCCCAGGATATTGTCCCATAGTCTATCATATGTATATCCGAAGGATCTCCCGGGATACCGTCCCGTAGTCCAACTATCAAAGTGCAGGGGTATCTCCCGGGATACCTTCCCGTAGTCCCAAAGTAAATAAGCAGGGAGATCTCCCGGGATACCGTCCCGTAGTCCCAAAGAAAATATACAGGGGGATCTCTCGGGATACCGTCCCGTATTCCCAAAGTAAATAAGCAGCCACAACAAGAAGACATCCAAATTTAGAGTGCAAAAATACAAGGCAACAAGTAATTCTAGCCTAACACGCTTCGCGTAGTACAATTAAAGCAACTTAAGAAAATAGGCAATTTAAGTCAACTAGGCATGTTTTTCTAAACTAACATAGGCTATAATTGCAAGAAGAATAAAGCAGGTAAGAAAGAAACTCAGTCTAAATATTTAAAGTAAAACCGGATTTTCAACAATTTGCACAAGTACGTGCTCGTCACCTCACGCACCAGGCATTCAATTACCAAATATCACATCCTAAGGGGAAAGGTCCCCCACACAAAGTTAGACAAGCCACTTACCTCGAACCGGCTCAAAATCAACTTGAAACCACACGTTTGCCACGAGTATCCGCTCCAAATGGCCCAAATCTATACAATTCAATTACATATCGTAAATAACGTCTCATGCAACAGATTATACTGTTTAATTTAAGCTAAGGCGCGAAATTATGTAAAATGACCAAAACATCCCTCGAGCCCACGACTCTGAATCAGGTAAAAGTCATATTTTCCGGACACCCATTCGTTCACGAACTCATTTAATTAGAAACAATCGAAATTCGATGCCAAAAACCTCGCAATTTTCAAGAATTTCAGATTGGGAAATCTCATTCCTTTCCTATGGTTTTCCCCCCATTTTTTTCATAATTAAACTAAAGAAAACAACGGGAATTAATGGTCTAACGGATTAAACGGATTAATTATGCACCTTACCACCCAGTGGCTAACAGGTAAGCTGAGTTGACAAATAAGGTCATCATCAACAACTTAAAAAGCAATTGGAATAGTCAAAGGGCAAGTGGCCAGAAGTGCTACTAGATGTGTTATGGGCTTACCGAACAACGAAAAAAACCTAGCACGGGAAAAACTCCATGTTCACTTGTATATGGAACGGAAGCTGTAATTCCAGTAGAGATAGGCGAACCAAGCATGAGGTACACGCATATAAGTGAGACAACAAATGAAGAATAATTATGAGTAAATTTGGACTTGACGGAAGAAAGAAGAGAAGCAGCATGAATTTGGATGGTGGCTTAAAAGCATATGATTGAAAGATACTGTAATAGGATGAAATCTGAGGTATTTCAAAATTGGGGACTTCATCCTTTAAAAGGCGTTCCGGTCAACAAAAGTAGCGAACACAGGAAAGTTGAGTCCAAATTGGGAAGGCCCATATAGATTTAAAGGCATTGCTAGAAAAGGAGCGTACGAGTTGGAAACTATGGACAGTAAGGTGTTACCATCTCATTGGAATACAGTCCATTTGAAGAAGTATTACTTCTAAAAGAGGTTAATACCCTCTTTTAGAAGTATTACTTCTAAAACAGGTAGCATGAAAGTTTAACTTTACTATGTTCATTTGAGTTTTACTAACCATTTTAGATGATAGGAAAAAAGATGGCATGTACCAAATAATGATATTAAGACCCGAAAGACACGCGAAATACTTAATTATTCCCTGTCTAGGTTACAATTTTTCTGATGGCAAAGGGTTATGCGTCATCATTTAAAAGGTTACCTCCGAGTCCCGTATGTATTTCCTTTTTTAGGAAAAGGACCAAAAGTGAGGAGTTGATCCAGTGTTCGACGTCTCATGCTTCAATGCTTCAATATTGGGGGGACTATGCATATGGAAGAATCACAAGGAAAGAAGATGTACACCACAAAACCGTAGTTTAGCCAGAGTTAATACCTTGAAGAAACCCTTGAAGAAAATGATAAAATTTCAAAAAAGTTCGAGCTCACGGAAAGAATGGGAAGTGGAGAGTTAAAAACCCTACAAAATACTCCTACGAGCATCTAGGTTAAGGCCATAAATTTAGTCACGGGAAAATGTACCCATAATTGTAAATCTTCTACAAAAACAATTATGAAAATGTTGTACAAGATTATTTATTTGAAAGTTCAAAACATAAAACTTCTTCAAATTACTTCATCTTTTATATCTTTGAACCAATATGAAGATGAGACGTTATCTTCATCAGTGTCGATAATATAAAAGGGCCCTCTTTTATAAAAGACTCGTGCACATTGAAGACACGATCTACAAAAGCAATTGTAATGCAAGTATAAGCTCAAAAACTTAAAGAGCAAAAACCATAATATGCAGAAAAAATATATTTGTACTATTTCCCCATAAAAGGTAAGGAAAAATCTCCTAAAAACTACACAAAACAAAAGAAAAAAGAGTTTCAACAAAAAACAGAGCAAAGTCAAATCACTTTCACAAAAGCCAAGGGTAAAAAAGAGTTTCAACAAAAAACAGAGCAAAGTCAAATCACTTTCACAAAAGCCAAGGGTAAAAAAACTAGGGAGCATTATCCACGGGAGAAGAGGGATCAACTTGAGAAGACGAAGGTTGAATATCATCTTCACCAGGAGTAAGTCCATCTCTGTCACCTTTGGAACCTTCATCCTTGTGTATTAAGAAGCTTTGGCATTGCTAAGTTTGTTCATCATTTCTTTAGCTTTTGCGATTTCAACATCAAGGGCGAAACCTTCTTGGCTAGCTTCAGTTAGAGTTTCAAAGTGGGTGTTCAAGAAAGCTCAACTAACATCAAGTTTCAACTTGTCTTCAAGGGCCTCATAGTCCTTCTCCCACTATTCAATTTCAACCATCAACTCTTCTTTCTCTGCTTCTAAAGCTTCATAAAATACCTTCAAATGAGTAAGAGAACTCTTAAAAAATTGAATCTTGTTCGACGAAGCACATATGTCTTCATGAGCTTGGGTGAGCATCTGCACCAAATCACCCACGTACACCTCTTTCTGGTTAACAAGCTCTTTCAAGCTTCTTATTTCTTGAGTTGCCTTGGAGTGCTGCTCAGTGAAGGAGAATTCCAATTTGTCCTTGTCTTTTTAAACTTGATTATAGGAAGCTTTTAAAATATCTAATTCGGCAAGAATTATCTTCAGTTGGTGCTCTAAAGCTCTCTTCTCCTCAGCAAGAATATCTTTCTCCAGCCGAAGGCCTTCAAATTGATCCTTCCAATTATCAGCCTCGGTACGCAATAATCACATGTTCATCTATCCAGGAAATCTATCTCATAAGCTCTGTACCTGTCGAATTGATCTATAAAAAGATAAAGAAATGGAGTTACAAACATGAAAGAAATGGGAAGAAAGTTTTTTAAAAAAAGGATACCTTGAGGGATAATATCATTCATCAGAGTCAAAGAATTGTGGGACTCAAGCTTCATCCTTTCTACGGGACCATGCAATGGTTTTAACCACACAACGGCTTGTCTAGATTTCTTTAGCAGATTCCCACTATCAGAGATTTCAATTAAAACTTTCTTCATACTCCGTCTGCTGCTAGAAGGCTCATCTTCTTCACGAGAAGCAATAGCGAGGGCAGCAATTGGGGTGGCTATAGGCAGGGAAGCAGAAAGATTGACAGCGGGGGAAACTAGTGTCATCAGAAGAGAGGCAAGTAGTGGTTCTTCTGAAACATGACCAAACTCTTCTTCGCCCTCAAATCCCTGGGCAAAGAGCCTGTCAAGGGACTTGAGGGGGTTATCAAAGTGACTACCATCTTCATCAGCAATGTCCAAGTGAACACTCTCTGATTCATCAACAAGGCTAAAAGGAATTGAACTTTGAGGGGAGGTCTTGACAGACATGGGCTTCATCATCTGAAACACGCCCCTTCTGACTAATGGTTTCCTCACTAAGGAACCCTCTTCGGTATCCTCTTCTTCTATAGAGCCACGGGCTTCAGCATTCTTCTTCTTGGAGGAAGATACACTTAAAATTTGCTCCTATGCAGAGTATAGAAAGCCTAGCAGAAGGAATCGAAGTAGGGCTGATGCCGCGAATGGCAAACCCTAAAAAAGGGAAAGAAATATATGTATCAAAAGAAAAGATGAATAAAGAGAAGGAGAATCATGGGGATAAAAATTTACCGTGGGTCTTTACTTTCCATCCAAATTTCTATGAGAGAATTTTCCAATATCTCTAGTCCATGGGAGCTGTAGTAAATATTTTTTCTACCCAGTCATAGAAGTCAGGAATTTCTTTGAAGACTTCCATGGTTGCTGAAAAGTGAACACATATTTACGTGAACAAAATTAAAACGTCAAGGAAAGAAATAAGAGGAAAAATACATACGTGCAAAGTTTCAATTTTCATGAAGAGCATATTTTCATCACGCACTAACTCATGAGTGGGGGCAAACACAAATCGAGGCACGGGCACGGGCACGGTCATCCTCGTGGCTGACTAAAACTCTTTAACTTCTAGCCACGAGGGAAAAACACCTTCACAAAAAATGTTTTGGAGAATACAAGTGGAACAAGTGATGGAAGGTAAAAGGGACGAAAACTAAGTTTGACAAGTGACGAAGGAAAGCAACTTCCCTCTACACAATTGGGCCTATTTGACTGAGGCAAACATTAAAATAACGGTAAAATTCAACAATCACGGGATCAATAGGAGTAAACCCTAAGGTAAAGGAATAGGTGTAAACAAATGAAAACCTTCATGGTAAGAGGTGATTCTTTGATTGGCACTAGGAGTTATTACTGAAAAATTCCAATGGCATTCACATTGAACCATAAAAAGAAGTCCTAGAGTAATCAAGCTAGGGTAATGATCAGCGGGATTGAGAAATGCCATGAAAGAAACCTATATTTTCATAGCTTCACGATCTTATACAAAAGAGAATTCTTGTGGGACAATCTCAAAAATAGTAGGTTCTCGCATGGGTTCATTGTGATCTCTCCCTCTATAGGTAGATCTAGGAATTAAGGAAGTTCTGGCCCTAGATGAAGGAAGTCATAGCAGTACTAATTTGAGGAGTATATCTACGAGTGGAAAAAGAACCTAAACTACACAGTTTGTCACCTCTCCTACACCTAGTAAGGGCAGTAGAGGGAGGGAGTTCATCAACGATCACCACCTTACATGGGTCTGATGGCGAAGAAGGATTTAATGAACGAGAAGACATCTTTAATGGTGGAAATACGGGAAATACTACAAGATAAGTTAGGGAGATGAATGCAAGGAAGAAGAAAATAATTTTCGAAATTGAGTGGGAAGAGATATTTATAAGGGAAAAGCAATTGTCATCAGAGATGGTCATTATGAACTGTCATCATGGAACCGTCACTTTTTGACTGATGCAGCCGCGAAAAAATCCTAAAAAGACACTGAAAACTGCATAACCAATTACAATGAGACACATGTCTTGAGCATTAAATGGACATAACATATGTCTCATCGATTTTGAAGAATACATTATGATAACCGGGAAAAGGCGGCAAGAAATTCCCACCATAAATACTTACCACTTCCTGAATATTCAGTTGAGAATATTCAGAAAGTGGGGGGGGCTNTAAATATATGGTAAGTGGGGGGGGGGGGGGGGGGACTATCTGTATTGGTGGAAAAAAAGGCATGATACGTGGACCATCAACAAGGTGATAAGTGGCACTTTCAGTTAGATAAATTAAAAGAATTGAACAGGCACGAGCGGAATACCCCCGGTGTTCCATCAGAAAAGGTACCAGCCCTGACAGTAGGAAAAGAAGAAATAGGCACGGGATATACGAAGACCATAAAAAGGGAAGGTTCATGAATTTGTTATAAATAAGGAAGGAAAATCGGCATTGATCGTGATTACGAAAAATCTTCAGTCATTAATGTAATCGTTATAATTAAATATGGTAACGGACAATCAAGGCAATTAATGTTATTAACATGCCAGAATTTAAGTAGAAAAATCGATATAATTATGTACCCTTATATAAGGACCCGATCCTCATTTGTAAAGGTATTTGAATCTTTTATCAATATATGCAATTATTCTTTTACTTTATTCAAAGTGTTCAAACAGCAATTTTGGGAGAGATTAGCAACCTACTTTAAGCTTTCTTTTCTTACCTTTTATTTGCATTAATCTTTTTATTCTTTGAATTATCAAGAAAGTGAGGTAATTTTGCTTATCAGTAACTCGATTTTTCTTTAATATTAACTTTGACCGAAAAATATATTTTTGGGTTATACAACTTATACTGATAATTGATAAAGTAGTAGTAAAAGGTTATGAATGCAAAAATATTTAAGTGAACAATATCTTAGTAAATTTAATATTTTTTACGAAAAATTCGAACGAATCTGTAAAGAGCAAATAAATCGTAATAAAAGAAAATATGAGATTAAGATTGTGCCAATAACATGCCTAGCTGACGGTGTACAGGTAACAAGGTAAAAATTGCGCGGGCAGCCTATTTGGTCGCCCCCATTTAACTTATACTTATTTTTTTTAAAACTTTTAACTTGTACCCACTTTTTAAATAACTTCATCCCTCTTTCCTCGCTGAGCTGAAGTTTTCCAGTTAAGCTGAAGTTCGCCAGTTACAAAGATAAAACTTCAGCATACGGGGCTGAAATTCCCCAGTTACAAAGACAAAAGTTCCCCAGTTATAAAGACAAAAACTTCAGCTGTAAAGCTGAAGTTCGCAAGTTACAAAACAAAAACTTTAGCTCTAGAGCTGAAGTTCCTAAGTTACAAAGACAAAAACTTCAGCTCTAGAGCTGAAGTTCCCCCAGTTATAAAGACAAAAACTTCAGCTCTAGAGCTGAATTTCTCGAGTTACAAAATAAAAATTTCAGCAAAAACTTGCTGAAGTTCCCCAGTTACAAAACAAAAACTTTAGCAAAAACTTGCTGAAGTTCCCCAGTTACAAAGATAAAAAGCTGAAGTTTCCCAGTTACTAGAGCTGAAGTTCCCTAGTTACAAAAACTTCAGCTCTAGAGCTGAAGTTAGTTCTCCAGTTACAAAGACAAAAACTTCAGCTCTGAAGTTCGCAAGCTACTTCAGGCCCGTCTACTAGAATGCTGAAATTTTGCGTGATTGCCTTTGCTACTTCAGCCCCGTATGCTGAAGTTATGCGAAAAAGCGGGTACACTTGCAATTTTTTTACAAAGCAGGTATAAGTTAAAACGTGACACAAAAAACGAGTACGGATATAAATATCCCGTAACAAGTGGGCAGGGTGCACGTGGACTTTTTAAGAAAAATTATCACAATTTTTATGTTGGTGGTAAAGACTAGAATTTCAATTCTTGATTTGTTCGTAGTCCCATTTTGTGCCAATAATTGCATGCTGCATAAAAATCACCATCATTATCTTTGGACTCTTATTCCTTGTACAATTAACTTTTTCAAAATTAAATAAAAAACTATTCATTTGGAAAACTTTATCCGACAACATTGCGCAATGAAACTTTACTCTACATAGGAATAATATATAATAATTTGTCAGCAGACACAAAGGTAGAAAGAAACAATAACAGTAATACATGTTTTTATCGACTAAAAATTGAATATAATGGGAAGAAAAATGTGAAAATTCAAATAAAGGCGAATAGTTTAGCCGTCACTAAGTCTAATATAAAATAGATGGATGATACAGTAAAATTGGAAAAAAATTATTTTAAAGAATTGATCTGCCAACCATAATGAAAGACTCAGTATAACTAAACTGAATGTTTATTAACTTACTTTTTTATTTGGTGCAGTGGTGGATTCACCCATGGTATGGCACCCGCTCGATTGGTAAAATTATCGTATATTTATGTGTAAAAAAATTTAAACTAGGTTAAATATATGAACCTGTCACCCCATCCGTAAACTAGACAAAGATGCCATGACTAGTAGATCTTTTTGAAAGCTTTTTTCGTGTGTAAAATTCAAGTTGGAATTTATCTTGAACCTTGCCCGACTTTTCCTTTGTCTGACTTTCCCTTTTCGTTGTGCTTTTTATTTCTTTTCTCCCAGTCATTTTCCTTTTTGGCTACCTCCAACTTTCCTATTTGTCATTTATTATTTTTATTTTTTTCCTCTATTCTATTACTTTATCTATGATATTTAGCAAGAACACTCAAACAAGAGCCTCCAAAATTTAAAAATTTCATAATATAAGTATTTCTCTTAATCTCAAATCTTTTAGTTTTCTTCTTTCAAAATCAAAAAAACTTGGGTCTTAGATTTAGATTGAGATCAAAATTAATTTTTAATTTCTTTTTTTTATAACATAAAAATTTGTGTTATTCTATTATTGATAAATACAATTTAAATCTCTTTAGTAATAAATTATGATAAATATTTCGCAAGCATTAGATTTATGATTTTAAGTTTTGAGATCTAGTAGTTTATCTAATTCCGCATTTACTTATGAGGTATAATTTATCTATTGAAATTTTTTTTTTATTCTGATCGGTAGAGTTCCCTTACTAAAGATTTTATTTTACTTGTGCAAATTTATTTTTAGCATACAAAAAAATATAGTTCCCTAGTGAAAATATTGATTTTACTTGTATTATTAATAATAGTAGTTTGATTACTTCTTTAAAATGTTAATTATATTTGCTTCTTAATGTGTGAGATGTAATTTTCATACGACAATAATAACATACATACCTAATAAAATTCCATAAGTAGGGTCTGAAAAATTGATGTAATCTTTATATTTGCAAACAAAATATTTATTAAATTGCCCAAAATAAACTAAAAAATAAATCGGACAATGGTTCCGAACAAACTATATATTAGTAGTTATTATAAGGTATATATTAAAGGAAATTTTGACACCCACCACCTTTTAATCCTAGATCCGCATCTGATTTGGTGAGATCTAGCAAGTCATGTCAGTTAGGAGTAAAGTAAAGAATTCATTAACTTTCTAATACTGAAATGGTATTAATTTATTTGCATAAAACAAATAAGACAAAAATTGTCAAATAAAATAAAATAAAGAAGATATTACGCTTACACCATTTTCCCAAAACTCAAGTCAATTCTCAAATGTAAAACTAAACTAACCCTCTTGAGATGAAGGTAAAATCAAAGTAGTTAATAAGAGTTTTAATTTATGTACTATTTTACAATATCATACATCAATTTTACACGTTGCATCAATATGCCTTATTTCAAGATTCTAAATCATTTTTTTTTTTTGTAAATAATTAAATATAAATATTTTTGGGTGATTTGATCATATATTTCTTTTTATTTATTTTGATCTTTCTCTCTTTTTTTCAGTTTTTTCTTTTCAGCTTAAAAAAAATGCTCAATCTCCTCGCTATATCATCTTTCTCACAACTCTCCTTCATTCTGATAAATGATTGAGGGGGTTAAAGATGATGCGAAATAGACTTTGCCATATTTTTAAGATATTGATTATAATTTTAATTTGTGGGGATAGGCAAATAACCTCCGTTAAATGATTGCGACGGGATGTAAAAAATGCCGCAAAATGATAGCGGCGAACCTTACACCTGAGGTTTTGGAGATGCCGCAACATCAATTAATAGGGATTGTTGACCGCCGCAAAACGTAAAAATAACCTCCGCAAATAAACTATTTTTTTTGTAGTGAATGTATCAATTTCACACGTTCAAGAACTTGCCTTATTTTTAATATTATAATTTTATTTTTTATGAAGAGTTACCTATAAATATTTTTTTTCAATGACTTGATAATATCATAAAACTTGATAGTTACTTATAAATATTTTTTGGGTTGATCAGATGATGTAATTTTTTTTTTATAATGTCATATGAATTTTACTTATTAATAACCTGTCTTACTTTCAAGATTGCAATTTAATTTTATATAAAAAATTATCTATAAATATCTTTTGAGTGACTTGATGGTATTGTGAACTTTTTTTTATGTTTGTCAGGATAAATAAGTTAAAACTCTAATAACAATACAAGTAAAAGGACCATAGTGGTGACACCAATTTCTCAGTATTTATTTATTTATTGAATAAATATGCATGTCTCATTAAAACCTCAAAGGTCATCTTGACTAAATCCAACAAAAGAATGTGCACAATCTTGAAAATGATATGAATTTTCAGAAACAAGCTGAAAATACTCTTCATAGACTTCCATCAACAGCATTTGGCTTTCACCATCAAACTCTGTGCATTCAGCTGGTAGAAGGCAATTATCATTCAGGAGTAATTCATCAATCACCTGAAGCTTCTCATAAATTTCAGTTTCATTTTCTTCAAGATTTTGGCCAGAGGAAGAACAATGAACATTATTGCAATTTGCTTCCTTCTCACTAGCAACTTCACTAGTAGAGCCAGCACTACTTGAAGAACCTGAAAAAGAACCATGCATGTGCTCAGCAAGGGGTGTCATCTGATCTGTGACGGAGTCAGGATTTTCATTAAGGGGAATCAAAATATAAAGAAATAAACTCACCAAGAAATCAAGTGGTGTCATTATATAGTATATATACATATTTTAAAAAAAATATTACCAAGCTATACAGTGTAATTTTCCGGCGAAGGGGTGTCGGTTGACACACCTTTGGTGCATGTGGCTCCGCCACTGCATCTGATAACGCTTCGTAATATTTTTCTTTATATATGTGCAAAAATAATATCTCTTAAGAATCACTCCCTCACAGTTCTAATTTATGTGAACATGTTTGACTTGATACGGAGTTTAAGAAAAATGAAGACTTTTGGAATATGTGGTCATAAACAAGTCAAAAGGGGGCCAGAGTATTTGTGTGGTTATAAAAGTTTCTCATTAAAGGTATAATTGTAAGTTTAAGCAAAATTATTTCCAAATTTAGAAAGGGGTCATTCTTTTTGGAACGGACCAAAAAGGAAATAGGTTCACATAAACTGAAACGGAGGGAGTATATATAATCAAGTCTCTCTATAATAACCTCGTTTATTTTTAGACAGTTTTTGGCTACTATAGCAAAGTATCGTTCATTGAATGTACATTATAACATAAGATGAAAATTTACTCCAAACCTTGAGCAAAATATTGTTATTAATTATGCATGCTATAGAGAAGTTTGACCTTATGCTATTTGAAAATAGTATAAAAGTAATTTTTCATTATCAATAGCATATTAAAATAGTTTTTAATTTAGTATAGAATGTAAAACCTTAAAATCAACACATATAGTCCCAAGCCCCACTTACAAGTGATATCATGATTATTAGCTGACATCGCTTGCACAAAATCCTGCGTATGCCGATGCTCCTCTGTCTTCTTAGCTGCTTGTTCTTTCTCTTCAATATTATTACAATTTTCTTCAATCTTGTCTTTTTTATTCCCCTTCTTCTTTTCCTTGTAACCTTTTTGGTTAATTTGGGAAGAAACATTTGCTTTCTCCTTTTGTCTTCTAGTGTGTTTTGCAAGAGATTTGTGTATTTTTGGCTCAAGTCCTTCAGATTTGAGTTTCTTGAGAATATGTGTATTCCAATAATTCTTTATTTCATTGTCTGTTCGACCAGGTATTCTTCCAGCAATCAGAGACCAACGACTTCCTAGAAGATTATAAAGTCTAACAATAAGATCTTCTTCTTCAGATGTAAAATTACCTCTCTTGATTCCTGGCTTAAGATAATTCACCCATCTTAATCTACAACTCTTGCCACATCTGACTAGCCCTGAATATACAAACAACATTTAATTATTTAATGGCTAGGGATGGTAATGAGGTAGGGCAAGTGTAGGGCGAGGCGGGTTTCTAGCTATGCGGGGCGAGGCAGGGTGGATTTGGGCTTCGCGGGTGTGGTACAGTGCAGGGCGGGTTTAATCTTTTTAAAAGAAAACTTTGCGGGTCGCAGGGTGGGTGCTAGAGCACTCACCTAACTATTTAAATTAAAACAGCCGGCAAATGTGTAATCTATATACAATCCATGTATGATATGTTATGATTATTTATGCCGGACAGAATAAGTAAAAGTAATAGGAATAGTATATAAGCTTAACACTATCAGGTGAAAAACTTACTTTTTTAAGGGAGCATACATAAAACAATTCCCCCCCCCCCCTCCCCCAACACACATACACAACCACAACCATCAAAAAAATTATCTTTATGACAAAAAATTTTAAGAGTTTGGCCCCTAGTATAATTAAGTTTAAATTTAAGTTCGATATAAGTTGATTTCCTACCAAAAGGTTTCTCTTTTGTCATTCTTATGCAAACAATGTACAATTCAACCCACTCACGGGCTCGATTGAATTCAGTATTCCACGGTTGAGATATATGTGTGCGCATATGCGCACTTCACCTTAGAATTCACAATGCCTAACTTTTGATCCGTCACTGTATGAAAATCAGGGTTATGAAGAGAAGGTAAGTAGAAGGGTAATTGACATTCCCAACTAGATACACGCATTTTTAGTAATGAACATTTCTGTCAGAAATCTAAGACTTCCGACAGAAAGTCATCGGAACAGTTCCCGATGAGTACATTTTCGACGGAATATTTCTGACGAACTCAGAAATCTGTCAGACAAATAGAATCAAAGAAAAAGGTGATTACCAGCTTTCATAGGAAGAGATCTCCACCCAACTTCTCCATGTTCTTTAATATAATCAGTAAGTAGCTTATCTTCTTTTGTAGTCCATGTACCTTTCCTCAGACCTTCTTTAGAACAACATGGTTTTCTTCCCATTCCTATTCTTATATTCACCAAATGAAGTTGATTTTCAGAGACAATGAGAGTTTGATTTCGTAATATTTTAAAGCTGATTTCAGAGACAATTGTCAAGCACAAGAAAGAGAGACAATCTTAAATCCAAGCTACTTTTGGAGAGTGTGTGTATGTGCATATATTAGTAGTCTATATATATACATTAGTAGTATATATTTAAGTACAATGAAGAAGATGAACTAGGTCTAGAAGTTATTAAACTATTTCCCACATGTAATGTGTCTTTTTTTTTTTAAGTCTATTTAAAAAATATTAAGTTTTTATATTTAGTACTCCGTCCGTTTCAATTTAGATGAGGTACTTTGACTCTGCACGGAGTTTAAGAAGAAGAAAAAAAGACTTTTGAAATTTGTGGTCTTAAAAACTTAAGGAGTATAAACTTTGTGGGGCCATAATATTTATGTAATTATAAAAGCTTCCCGTTAAGGATAAAATGGGTAAAATTAAAAGTTTAAAGTTGAATTATTTTTAATTGTAGAAATGTGTCATTCTTATCTGAATTCGAAGCAAAGGGAATAGAATTTTATTTCTGATATTATCATTCCATCCTTAATGACACTCTCTTATAGGAATGGCGATATATTTAAAATCATAAGAGTTAAAAGAACATTATTAATGTGTTATCGACACATTTAATTTAAAATGACAAAATTTTAAAAATACATTCTTATACTTCATATTGAATCAAATTAAGATACGTGAAATGAACCAAAAGAAAAAAAGGAAAAACAACATATGTTTCACGTGCTGGCACAAAAAAGGAAAAAACATTATTTTCCCCAATAAGTATATGAAATTTTCTGTCTTCACATGGGATGTACAGGACAAAACCAATTTTCAGAAATAAGAAACTTTTTACTTTGAAAATCCCTTGTTTATACACACTTTGCTTTTCGTCGAGTTCTATGCAAAAGTATGACGATGACAAATATAACCCTTTATGTTTAAGGTAAATTTAAAATGGCCTCTTAAATATATTTGAGCAATTTCGGCCCTTTATGCTTAGCAAAAGTAAGCATTTTCAGTTTTTCTCAAATATTTAACAAACTCTGCCCGTTAGATTTAACGAAATTACGGGGAAAAAAAAGATCTAACTAGAAAAACAAGGGAAGTCCTGTCAATTCAAAAAATACTACAACGCCAAACACTACAAATACACACACAAAAAAATACGTCAGACACAAAAAACAGACAAAAATAATACCTTTNCTTTTCGTCGAGTTCTATGCAAAAGTATGACGATGACAAATATAACCCTTTATGTTTAAGGTAAGTTTAAAATGGTCTCTTAAATATATTTGAGCAATTTCGGCCCTTTATGCTTAGCAAAAGTAAGCATTTTCAGTTTTCCTCAAATATTTAACAAACTCTGCCCGTTAGATTTAACGAAATTACGGGGAAAAAAAAGATCTAACTAGAAAAACAAGGAAAGTCCTGTCAATTCAAAAATACTACAACGCCAAACACTACAAATACACACACAAAAAAATACATCAGACACAAAAAACAGATTTTTCAGAGTTTCAATTGAATCTAATAACCAGCATGTGTTAACTCTTTTATATGGACACCAAAATGCGTATTTTTTATAAAGTTAACAGATCAAAATTGTTCAAGGATATATCTAAGGGATTGTTTTAAACCTACCTTTGGAAAAAAGACAAAAATGTCCTCTCTCTTACATAAATTATAGTTTGTTTAAGCTTATATTGAATCATTTACTCTAACTAAAAATAAATTAAACTGGAGCTCGTTTTTTTTTTCCAATTCCTCTTCAAAGGAGCGACTCTTTTCCTTTAGAGGGAATAATTCAATAATGAAAATAAATTACCAGCTCGGTTAAAAGTTAAAATAGAGAAATTGTATATAAACAAAATTCCACCTAGAACTTCTGCAGTATTAATCCCATGACCCATATTGTCACGACCCTCCAAAACTGAGATGTAAACTGAGTACCTCTATCTGAAATGATGGAAACCGGGACACTACCATGCAAGCGAACAACCTCTCGGATATAAATCTCAGTTAATCGCTCTGAAGTGTAGGTAGTACAAACAGGAATGAAGTGTGCAGAATTGGTAAGTCGATTCACAATAACCCAAACTCTCTTCCCGACGACTCAGAGCGTCGGCCACCACATTGGCCTTCCCCGGATGGTATAAAATAGTGATATCATAATCTTTAAGAAGCTCCAACCATCTCCGCTGACGCAAATTAAGATCCTTCTGCTTGAATAGATGCTGCAGACTCCGGTGATCAGTAAAAATCTTACAATAAACCCCATACAGATAATGACACCAAATCTTCAAGGCGTGAATAATGGCTGCCAACTCAAGATCATGCACCGAATAATTCTTCTCATGGGTCTTCAACTGGCGCGAGGCATAGGCA